>QODF01000150.1:458543-542594 GCA_024372805.1 Oostethus manadensis
CTAGGCCCCAACCCACGGTCCCCCGCCCCTCCACCAACCGGTCGTCTCGGCCCCAGACCTACCTCAGCCTCCACAGAAATAAACACCGGTCCCCCGCAGAGCAGCGTAGCCCAGCCCCCCTCCCCAAGGGACCCCGAGCGGCCCGTATGCCCCTGGCACCTCCGCCAGCCGCCCAACTCTCAGAGTGAAGTGAAAGAGCTAATCACCAGGGACCAGAGTGAATGAGATTGGTCCAATTGAAACACTTTGAAAAACACTTTGCATGTCAAGTGCATAATATATGCATAAACAGAACACAACAGAGTGCAAACAAGTCTTCACACTATTTAGACATGCCACAAATAAATAAATGACATATATTGCCACGGAAAATTGCAAGACAATGTTTAGGCAAAATGTGTGAAGTGGAAATGCCGCTTCGGAATATGTACACTCCCAAGCTGTGTTGGGCTCCTTTTACAACCAACTGCCATTGTGTTTGTTGAACCCTGATCTAAAAATCCTTTCGTCAAACATGTTTCACCACATACACAAACGAGGAAAGGGGGTTGAGCAGCTAAGGTCAGCTAAAAAGAGATATTTTCACCTGCAGCTATTTGCCATGTGTCAGCAAGCTTATGTTGAAACCAAACAAACTGGCATTTGCATCATCATTATGGCAGGAAGAAGCTTTGATCCATTTACTTGGCTTTTTCTTTAAGGGGTCAATGACATAATTTATCAACTTTGCTTAAAGGAATAGTTTGTATTTTTTTTTTTTAATTGAAGTTGTATGACATCCTCTTCATCAGTGTAGTACATCGACAGCGACTTACTCCCTGTGAGTCCAGTTCTGGTCGGATTTTGGTGATTCAATTCAATTCGATTTATTTGTATAGCACCAAATCACAACAGCAGTCATCTCGTGCCACTTTACACATGAAGGTCACAAAGTGTGAGCCAACTGAAAACAAACATGGGCAAGCACTTGGCAACGAGGCAAGGAACCCAGGCCATGTGGGGCAGCCGTCTCAAGAATGTAGATCCGGTTAGTTGCTTGGGCTACCAAACTAAAGAGTTTTGCTTCTCAAAACAATATGCATTCAAAAGAGTAATACATTTGCATGACAACATGCCTCCTCGAAAAAAATCATACCTCACAAATCACTTGGCTTAACTTCTCAATTGTCATCCACTGTGAAACACACACGTAAACAAGATGGCATTTTTATCGTAGAACATAATTACAAACCATAAAGAACATATTTAAGCATATAACATATTGTATCTGTTTTGATTGATATTTGCCACAATTGCACTCAAAATGGTCCAACCTCATTATAAATTCAAATGTTAAATACTCCAACCTTTGATGACCAATTTAAAAAAAGTATGTTATATATTTCAATAGTTTTTGTTTTGTGCAAACAACTTCTCTTTTATGAACTTAAAATTTCATTTAATTTTCATTTTCATTTTAATGATTATTTTATTTACGCTTACGAGCTTTGATTGCAATTATATCGTTTCTCTTCTTAGATGGGATTGTAAAATTCCCCTAGAAAACCTGGAAGGAAACTGACAGTTTAGTACCAGCTCTGATTTACTTGCCTCAGTTTAGGGCAATTTTTACTCCCAAAATAGGACCTTGCTAAACTAAAAAAAAGCACGCTGCATTGAATGAATCATTTGAAATTAGTCACGCTAATAATAAACAATAAAAATGAGTTAAAAATTACAAACTAAGCAGAGTCTTTTTCTACTTTTTGAGATGTTTGAAATGGGGCACTGCAGCAAAGTTGAGAATGTGAAGTAGGGCTGCAACGATCACTTGAATAATTCGAGTAATTGGAGGATTTTTTTCTGCTTTGACGAATCGCTTAGGTCACCAACACAGTTATGTAACCCACACAATGAACGGGATTTTTGAATGTGCAGCAGAAGCAGGAGAACGCGACAAGACACCGTAAGAGAAAGAAAACAAAATGTAAAAACTGACATAAAATCTTCCCCTTTCTCTATCTTTCTCTTCATTATGACCGCTGTTGAACGTGGGGCATCTTCTGTTGGTAACGTGACTTCATACACGATTTCTTTAATCAGCAAAACACAGCGCTCCATGAGTTATGCTTTAGTTATGCTTCTATTTAATAGAGTTGACCTACTGGAGAGACATGAGATGTTATGTTTACTGAATGGGTTTAAAATAGCTTTACGTTTTTTCAGACACCTAAACTAAATCCTGTTTACGCTTACGTTATACTAAAACTCTCTCATTCTTTTTGCAGCCTTGCCGCTAGTATTCTGGTTCAAACATGCTGCAAAAATTCCTCCCATTTTCTCCACCACTTGTCCTCATTAGGGTCACGGGTAAGATGGAGCCAATCCCAGTTGAATGCAGACAAAATACAAATTATGAAATTGATTATTTTTTTAATACTCCTTGGTGGCAAGGCGTGGATGAGATCCGCCTGGAGTTCCTTAAAGCCCTGGATGCTGTGGGCGTGTCTTGGTTGACACGACTCTGCATCATCGCGTGGACGTCGGGGTCGGTGCCCCTGGACTGGCAGACCGGGGTGGTGGTCCCGCTTTTCAAGAAGGGGGACCGTAGGGTGTGTTCTAACTATCGTGGGATCACACTCCTCAGCCTTCTCGGTAAGGTCTATTCAGGGGTTCTGGAGAGGAGGATCCGCCGGATAGTCAAATCTCGGATTCAGGAGGAGCAGTGTGGTTTTCGCCCTGGTCGTGGAAATGTGGACCAACTCTATACTCTCAGCAGGTTCCTTGAGGGTGCATGGGAGTTTGCCCAACCAGTCTACATGTGTTTTGTGGACTTGGAGAAGGCATTCGACCGTGTTCCTTGGGGAAAACTGTGGGGAGTGCTCCGGGAATATGGGGTATCAGACCACCTAATCCAGACGGTTTGTTCCCTGTATGACCGGTGTCAGAGTATTGTTCGCATTGCCGGCAATAAGTCGGACTCGTTTCCAGTCAGGGTTGGACACCGCCAGGGCTGCCCTTTGTCACCGATTCTGTTCACTAATTTCATGGACAGAATTTCTAGGTGCAGCCAGGGCGTTGAAGGGTTTCAGTTTGGTGGCCACAGGATTCGATCTCTGCTTTTTGCAGGTGATGTGGTCCTGTTGGCTTCATTGAGCCGTGACCTTCAACTCTCACTGTATCGGTTCGCAGCTGAGTGTAAAGCGGCTGGGATGAGAATCAGCACCTCCAAGTCCGAGTCCATGGTTCTCGCCCGGGAAAGGGTGGAGTGCCATCTGCAGGTCGGGGATGAGGTCCTGCCTCAAGTGGAGGAGTTTAAGTACCTCGGGGTCTTGTTCACGTGTGATGGAAGGATAGAACGTGAGATGGACAGGCGGATCGGTGCAGCATCTGCAGTGATGCGGACTCTGCACCAGTCTGTCGTGGTGAAAAAAGAGCTGAGCCAAAAGGCAAAGCTCTCAATTTACCGGTCGATCTACGTTCCTACCCTCACCTATGGTCATGAGCTTTGGGTAGTGACCGAAAGAACAAGATCGCGAGTACTAGCGGCCGAAATGAGTTTTCTCCGCAGGGTGGCTGGGCTCTCCCTTAGAGATAGGGTGAGAAGCACTGTCATCCACGAGACACTTGGAGTAGAACCGCTGCTCTGCCACATTAAGAGGAGCCAGATGAGATGGGTCGGGCATCGGGTTAGGATGCCTCCCGGACGCCTTCCTGGGGAGGTGTTTAGGGCACGTCCAACCGGTAGGAGGCCTCGGGAAAGACACAGGACACGTTGGAAAGACTATGTCTCGTAGCTGGCCTGGGAACGCCTCAGCATCCACTGGGAAGAACTACACGATGTGGCCGGGGAGAGGGAAGTTTAGGGTTGTCTGCTTAGGTTGCTGCCCTCGCGACCCGACCTCAGATAAGCGGAAGAAAATGGATGGATGGATGATTTTTTTGGTTCACCATATCGAGATATTACTATTATTTTGAGCCACGCATCATGTAACATACCGAATGGTGGGGTACACTATACAGCACTATACCCAGACCCTACCTCCAGTGGCCCCCAGATAAATTAAGTTTGAGGCCCTGTTTGTTATATTTCTGTTTTAAGTTTAGGGTTTATAATTGCACAGCCATCAACATACAGGTAATGTAATGTGTAATTTAGACTTAGTTATGTCTTAGTAAAGTTATTATTATTTCTCTCCTTTTCCAGTAAATAGTTACTCGATTACAAAAATATTCCATAGCTGCAGCCCTAAGGTGAAGTATAATACAGGAGCATCCAGAGCTTAGGCATATTATCTAGTACCCTGCAGTACCATTTTCATACACAAAAACCTCTGACACAAATGAGATACTTTCTGCTGAGCACAAATACCTGTCTAAACTACGGAAAAGGTATTCGACAACAGCTAGCATCACTTAAACAGTCTTTCACATGTTCAAGCTCATGTGTAAAACAGCTATATGCAAACTATTTTTGGTTCCTGTAATAGATCTTGCAGTTCATACTGTACGCATTGGGTTCCATCCAATGCACGGACACGGGGGACCAACTCCACAGTTCACATTCTGTGCTTGAATTTATGACACGCTGGCAGTCGAGGCTGGACTAATAAATTGTTGCTTTTTTGGGCTCTCACTTTTGTGTTACCGTCAATCAAATGCAGCTCAGTGTAGTGGTAACACTTTGTGCAGACAAAACACACTAAACTATTTAATTAAATAAAGACTGTTTCATGACATTCCAAACAGAGGCTGCTACATCTGACTTTCAGCAAAACAAATGCATGTCACATTTAATTATATTTCCAGTGTGTCTCAATCTGGTCGTTTCCTGTCGAGCTCCATGTGACAACACCAGAAAGTTTGTCTCTTTTGGACTTGAAAATACGAAAGTGTGTGGCTATGATTGACCAAAATGTGCACCTATACTCACCTGCCTCTTTATTAAGTACACCTGTAAAATCTTCTGCAATACAAAACAATACAATGGACACATCAAAAAATCTGCCAAATAAAGTCTGGTAC
This sequence comes from Oostethus manadensis, assembly GCA_024372805.1. NCBI lineage: Eukaryota > Metazoa > Chordata > Actinopteri > Syngnathiformes > Syngnathidae > Oostethus > Oostethus manadensis. The sequence goes on from QODF01000150.1 coordinate 463,548, forward strand.
CTTTAAAAAGGGCATTGTGTGAGACTCTCTCTATAAACAGCCAAAGAAGTAAAAGACCAAGGTAATGCTTGCTAAGTAAGAGGTGTGTTGAATCACCTGTTCTGATGTTTCACTTGAATGCTTGAACGACGGAAGCAAAATCACAAGTCATAGTCTCTGAATGCCATTTTCGGGTTGGTCGCTTGAAACTGTGGCTGCATCAAAACTTTAGTCCTACAACAAGAAGCAGGCCATTATTAATAGGAAACACCAAAGCGTCCATCTTATAACAGGACAAAAAAAGAGTTTAAAAGTACTTTCTAATCTAGCATGCATATATCACATTAGCATCAAATATTTTTTTATTTTTTTCTTTCTTTTTATTAAAATGGGTGTAGTTTTAAGTGCTGTGTACACCCTGCACTGGCATACTGAGAACTTCTTTCACTATAATTAAGTTCAACTATTAGAAACTGCATATAATGTACGTACTAAATTGGGTGGCTGCTTTGAAGTACAATATACTGTAGTATCTCACTTAAGTACAATATATCTTCCCAAGCAACAATACTATAGAAATTAAACTTGGATACAACTTACTAGTAGTCAGTGTGCAGCCTGTATAGCAGTATAATTTTATCGTCCACTGAAAATGGCTGACTACTTTAAAAGTACTGTAAATCCAAGTTTCACTCCCATAGTATTGTCCCTGGAGAACATATGGTGTGCCGTCTGGCACCTCCTCCTCATGCTGGTCACCAGCCTGGTATCCATTACTCCACCTAGCATTTGTCACAAGCCAGTCACCATGCTTGTGTTGCCCAAGTTAATCCCACAAGAGTTCAATAGGACTGCCGGCAGACCATTACATCCACTCCACTCCCATATTCCGACGGTAGTCTCTGATAAACCTCACTGTGTAGGGGCATCTTGGAAGATGGAGTTTGGTCACAGATTGTGGAGATCTGGTGCTGCTTATTGCAAAATTTCATTTCAATATCTTTGTGCATTGAGATTGATGACAAGCCACAGTTGTTGTTCCACTGTGCAAAAGTGGATGGCCATTGGCTAAATGCTGGGTTTTGTCCCGCCTATCTGATGCTGAGAGTTTCTGGGGGTCTTTGGGGAAGTGAGCTCGCCCGGACGTGTGGCTTCTGCATTATGGTAGGATGATCTGTCTGAGGCAGAATCCTTTTTTTATTGGCAGTGAAAGAAACAAATCAGTGATCTTGAAATGAGCGAATAAGCGATCTTGAAGTATAAACCTCCACCAGAGGATTTTCCAAGTTTTTCATTCCGTTGATCCGAAAACTCTACCGATCCCCAGCAACTTTGTCTTTGTTAAATAAGACTAGCGCTGTGTTTGGCGACTCTTTTCTGTCACTCTGCTGTTTCTTTCCCCAACAAGCAGCGGAAAAGACGCCTATTGGTATGACAGGATGACAGATAAATTTTTTTAACATAGGATAGAATTGACACATGAATAAATAAACACTTTTATGATGAAGGCCGAAAAAGAATGCACTTCCCCTCCTTGAGTGACCAGCAGCCACCACTGATCTACACTCAGTGCAGAACATAACATTCTTCCAAATGTTCAGGTTTCAGTCCACATATTATAGACCGGCTGTTCAGAAACATGTATAAACATGCAGCAGAAGAATGAGTGCAAATACTGCTTTGCAGACGAGTCATGAGAAAAGTTGTATGTTTGCAAAGAATGCTGCAAGAATGTGGCCTTTAAGCAAAGCAATTAGTTGCATAATCCATTTTTTTCCGTTCTTACCCATCTTTAAGGATGGGTTTACACGTTTCACTGTCCTACTACTGTATGTATGCGAAAAAACGCTATACAAATTGTATATCTAAAAAACTAATAAAACAAAGAAAGAAAATAACTGGTGCATTTGTTCTGTGAGTATGGTCCGTTTGTTCAAATGTGAACACGATTATCCAAACTTTGGTGTGCACGAAGTGGACCGTGACCGCTTGGGAGATGTGTCTCGGTTCACTTGCAAGTGTACTCTGGTGCGATTCCGTTCAATTGAGCACAAACGTGAATGACACACAGACAAAAGACACGGACCATTGTTAAAATGCATGTACCTCTGCATTTTAGTCATGTATCTCTGTTTTGCTCTCTCCCTCAGAACTCTTTAAAAGTATATTTCAGAAGAAATCAAAGCTGGTAAACACAGTCGCATTCAACCCATCAGATGGCATTTTGGTTTGGAATATTTCAGTTACGTCATGTAATATGCCACAAAACATGCCCAATGAAATCCTTACTTTATGCATATGTGCACATACACACACACAGACCCATGCTCCGATGCAGATGCGTTAAGATTCTTTCAATGTTAGGACAAAAGCTACAGTATTTTATATCAACACTAAACCATCCCAATCTGTGAGATTTGTAACCCAGAGGAATTTGCAGTTGTGGAATGGGCAGATTACACATTTTGCAGCACGCTTTGGTGCTTTGTTGTTAAAATAATCAGTTTTGATTGTCTAAGGCCTCTTTGAAGTGTTTTATACAAACAGGGTGTAATAGTGCGGCCATTTTTAGTCATGTGCCCTTAAATGACACCTTTATCTAACTCATTCAATGCCTTTGTCACAGTTCTTTAGTAATCAGCAGGAGGTCAAAGGTAAGTTTTAGGAAAATATCAGTTTCCAATTAGAAAAGGAAGAAAAACAGCTTTTTTGTGAGAAAAAAAAACTTTTCAAGCATGTCTTTCATCTAAACAACTACACCACAACATAAAAAGGACATTTATTCTACACATCAAAATAACAATTTATTTACAACTAGAACACCATGAACTATTTACACTTTTCATGTGATGTGTGTGCATGTACAGTTTGTGTGTGTGTGTGTTTGCTTGCGTCCAAATTTCCCTACAAAGCATAACCTTCTGCATGCTACACTCTTTGACGCTTCTCCACTTCCTCCTTGCTGTCATGTATGTTTTTTCCTCTGACATGATCTCTGCTGAGATCTTATCAAATGCCCTTATGCCATCAAATGGCCATATTTATGTCTTAAAATTGCTCTGGAGCTACATGTCTTATCGGGGAGTTGCGTCATCAGCCTCTCGCACCAAAAAAAAAAACAAATACATCTTTGGGATTGAGCGTTCGTGTTTACAAAAAGTATATCAACGTCTTTGGTATTGAATCAGTTGAGAAATGTGTGAATAATATTGTTTCCACTTTTAAAACGACAGAGTAGTTTATACTGGAGGAATCGCTTAATTATGCAGATTGCTGCAAGCACGTTGTTTAATAAGGTCCGTGAGATGCGCCAACTCAATGCTATTTTCCAAACAGTTCCACAGGGCAGAGGAAATTTCAGCACGGGACAAATTTGTCCCCCACGTCTGAGTTTGACACATATGGTCTAAAATATCAAAGGTCTATAGTAAAAAAGACAAGCCTAAGGGCATTTACCTATTATTATTGAATTTAATGTAACTTTTATTTAATTAAGTAGATCAACTGAGAATAAATTATCTTTTACAAAGACAACTGATCAAAAGGCAGACATTAATATACTAAAAATACTACAAAACATGACAATAAATCTTCTCTATTATTGTTTGTCATGCCCCCACTGGGGGACATAAATGTTTTCACGTCCCCCTCCAATTTGAGATACTACTGTAAAACTGATAATATCTAATTATTTATCTGCACTGTACTGACTGAACTTGAAACTGAAAACAGCAAAATGCAACAAAATAGAGAGCAGTGAAGCATAACTGCGTATTTAGGAGTCAAATTGCATGCTGAGTATGACAAATTCACACAAGTCTGTGCTAACGCTGAAAATCCATCCTGCCTCTCACCGCACCCCTCCAAGAGGGCCTGCCCCACTATTTGAGAAGCAGTGCAATAAATAGAAGGTAAAAGGCTAGCTGCCTACAAACAAGTGCAAGGATCCTGGATTATTGTTTTCAGAGAGTTTTGATTGGGAGATTAGGACAAACAAGAGTTTCAGTTCCATGGACTTCAAGATCCATTCTTACCTTTCGTTAAATGGATTATCAGTTTTACTAACTCAGTCACCATCTCACCTACTGCCTTCTTCTATTTTCACATTCCTCCATGCACTCTCACATACTGAAAAATTAAAGGATGCAGGGACCACTTTGATATTTTTTAAATCAACACACGCACATATGCTAAGAAGTTACGTGTTTTTGGTTAAAGTCAAAAAACAAAACGGCAATCGGAACCGAGAGTTAGCTACGTTACGTCAGTGGCCGGATCAAAAGTGTTAACAGAAACACATTTTTATAGTTCTTCAGTGGTTTTTTATAGTGTGCGTAAAACAATTCTAAATTTATATACGAAGTGGCCGGGGAAAGGGACCTCTGGGCTTCCCTGCTTAGGTTGCTGCCCCCGCGACCCGACCTCGTATAAGCGGACGAAAATGGATGGATGGATGGACAAATTAAACTTTCACCTTCACTGAATGACTGAATTCATTCACTATTACCAAAGACAGATATGGCAGTGAGATCAACCACCACCACCGTCGTCGTCATCCTCCTGTTTCACCATGAGTTATTTCTTGAATTCAGTAGTTTCTCACCTTCTTTGTCAAAATGCCAGCGCTTGCAACTTTGTTTGGCTCCATTTGGGGTTATTGGGGTGAGAACACTATAGAACTCAAGAACTAACTTATTGCAAACCAGGAAAGTGGTAGTAGTTGATCTTGCTGCCATATGTCTTTGGGGACAGTCACGTCATGAATCATGACTTATTTCATTTATCATTGATACGTACAGTATTTATATGCATTTTTAATTGCTTCCTGCATGTCTAACTTTAATTGTAAAACTATAAAAATGATTTTCATTTTAACATTTTTGGCTTCCTGGAACAGATTAATTGGATTTACATGATTTCTTATAGGAAAATTGTCCCATAAAAACATGTTTCAATAACGGGCTGACCTTATGGAACAAATTAATGACGCTAACAAGGTTCCACTGTATATATATATTTCAAGAAAAAAATGCAGCTCAGCTTTATGATATATGTGAAAAAAGTTGTTTTTTGCACATTTTTTACCCATTATTTGTATTTTTTTTTCCAAAATATTTCAACTTTCTTCCTAAATTTTTTTTAAATTTCAACTTAACACTAAATATTTTTCCTCATAATGTTTCAATGTTATTCTTGTAGAATGACAACTTGTTTCCTTAATATTTTAATTTTATTACTGCTGATTTTTTTTAAGTTTTCTTGTTAAATTGTATTTTTAGAATGTGCAGTGGGGCAATAAAAAAAAAACCCAGCCGCAAGCCACAAATGACCCCCAGCTCGCCCTTTGGACACCCCTGCTCTATGTGAAAAATGTGAAGTTCCATCCAAAGAGGAGTGCTTAAATCATTAAAAGCAGCCCATAAAAGTCTCCTCACTGAAACCCTCCAAGGCAAATCTGCAGCCAAAACCGGTGTTAAGTGCAAATCACTTGAGAATCCCAAAACCTGGGAATACACACATTAAGGTTTGAATTGTCCTGTCTCAGCCACAATGGCAAACTGCATTCTGAACACAGAGGAAAAAGCAGACATGAGTGCTTAGGAATTGAGAGAATATGTAGTAAATGCAGAGCTGAGTGTTTGAAGGCACTCACACAAAACGGCAGTACTGCAGCACCAAACACAAGACTTACCGTGTGTAGCTGTTGGCCAGTTGTTATCTTCAAACCACAGCTCGGTTGCATGATTGCACACTTTTCTCCCCCTCCTCCTCGTTCAGCTCTTCTCACTGCTAGGGTTGCAAGAAGAAAAGGGGGCTGGTTGGAGCAGATACAGAGTGACACTTAAAAACGGTGCCTTTCATTAGAGCTCACCTGGAGGGGAAAAGGAAGCACTGACGCAATCTGGGTGACATTTTTAAAGCCATAAATAACTTTTTGGAGGGCCACATAGGAAAGCAGCTTTACAGGATAACCTACACTGGGGTGGGGGTGTCGTGCATATTCCTAATTTGGTTTAGTGGCATTAAAAAGCAAAGTTTGCGACAGAGACGCATACCTGCAAGATTCGGTTCTTCTGACTCAACAGAATTTGACGCGTACTATGGCCTTATCTCCATCCACGGCTGTGCGTGTAACCAGCCGACCAGGACGCCGTGCGAGGACAAACTGCAGCAGAGGCTGTTTCCCGGCCATTCCTTTGCAGCGACGGGCTCTTTCTGGTCTGCCTCTTACATCTTGATCGTACCATCGCCGGCTGGACTGAGCCGTCAAGCTTGCAGGAAGGAGAGGCTTTGCAGGGCAGGGTCATGTGACCGAGGCGTAGCTATGAACTTGAGGAGACTCACCACGCTGTCAATCAATGCCAACTACACGATGGTTGGACTGGATCTCTGGTTGGAAAGGACCCACATTCTGCCCATCGCTGTTGATGCGCCACATGGCTTTTCCCCTTCATGCGTTCAACAAACTCACCCCAAAAGGCTGAATAAAACACACACACAAGCCAGGCCACGTTTATTATTACGGCATTTTATTTACTATTCACACACAGCCTTCTTCTGATCATTAGAACAGCGCTTGACTGAGATACTGCAGTATTTCCATCTATTTGGCATGAGTCCAATGTGTTCATCTTGTCTTGTGGTCCAAGTTCTTCTTAAGAGGCAATTTTGTGGACAGCGACTGTGACGGACCCGTGACTCCTCACCAGAATGTTCCTGGATAAACAAAAACAACTAAGGAATACACTTGTCATCGGCTACCTCTAAATATACTGACTTTTTGGTTATTACAAATCGTTTAAATGTTAATATACTGAAAGTCGTGATTCATTCCAAGAGCATGTTTTCAGTTAAGATATTTATTTGTTGAATGTTTATCTTTTGGAAGGGGCTTTCCGTAGCTCAGTCAAGATGATAATGACACAAATTCAACATTGTCGTTGTTTTTTCCTGTATCTTGAAAAAAAACAACCTTTCCCCCCCCCAAACAATTTTGTTTTGGTGACGTACCATGACATTATTCTCATGTAAAATATGATTCTTCTCAAAAGTGCCACTTGAAAAATATTTTGCTTTGCAAGTACCACCATAATGTAGTAGTTAGCATGTTGGCCGGACTGTCAAGAGCTAAAGATCTGGAACGCTGTTGGAACATCTCTGTGTGGAGTTTGCATGTTCTCACCGTGCATGCGTGGGTTTTCCCCAAATATCCGACTTCCTCCGACTTTCCAAAAATATGCATGCTAAGCTAATTGAAGATTCTAAATTGTCCATAGGTGCGATCAGTTCAGGGTTTCCTCCGCCTCTCGCCTTAAGTCAGGCTTTGGCTTACAGGTGACCCTAATGAGGGCTAGGGATGTCCCGATCCATTTTTGTTGGCTTCCGATCCAATCCGGAACCGATCCTTATTTAAAAATTTATAATAAAACTTTTGTTTAAAGCGGAATTACAATCTGATTAAAATGTTTAATCATTTGATTGAATCATTCTAGTAAAAATGTAAATCTATTTGCAAATCTCTTTGAGGTAAATGATTTGATACGCAACTATGATAACATCATCAAACTTTATGTAAACAAATGTCAGTTATGGAAATATGGGCCATTTTATAAGTAAAATACATTTAGAACTCCCCCAGTTTTTGCATGTTTAATGCAAGCGGCGCTTTGTCCCATTTGGTTTAATGGTCCTTGAACGCATCATGTAACTTTAACCTACATGGATTTGAAAATAAAGTATAGACTAACAATACTGTATTTTGACCTTTTTCATTTCACCTCATATTTGGTCCCAAATGCTGATACTATGTGGAAATGCATGAGGGTATGATTTGATGACGCTAGAGTGCTAATGCGCATATTTGTTCAGTACACAACCTCCCAAAAAAACAATAACATGGAAAGTTTGCTGTTTCCTTAAAAGTTTTTTGTTAAATTGTATTTTTAGATTGTGCCGCGGACAAATAAATCACTCAGATCGCACTTCAAAGAACCCTGTTGTAAAGCAAGATATGTTACCAGAAAAAACAAAATAAAATAAATGCTAGGGTGTTTAGAAACTTCTGAGAGCTGTATGTGGTCATCAAAAGTGCCACATCTGGCTCCCGAGCCATAGGTTCCTTACCTAAGTCCATGACAATTCAAATAACACCGACAGTAGATACAAATAACTTTGGTCTTGTTATGAGAGCCATCTACCAGGCTTTTCAAGCTTGATTTACTAATCAAAATACTCGTTGTCCATTTCTGCTCAATATTTGTGGCTTGATTGCCACAGCTACTTCCTCAAACTACGGAGTGGGCCGAGGGGCAAACACGAGGTGCACACTGTAATTGTGTCATTAAAGGAAACTTCCGTTAACGCGTTAAAACATTAACTTGGACAGCCCTTTTTCTTATATATAAATTTGTGTTGATTGTGTTGTAATGTGTGATGAATGGCTGAAACATTAAACATTCTTAAACCTTTTTTCCAAATACAAATACACTGCATAAAAATAGTTTTGGTGTCTCTTAGAAAGATTAAAAATGTTTAGAACAAAATATGTTTATTGCAAATGTATATATTATCTAATGATCATCCATTAGACTGTAATATTTTGTAAACGTTCTCCTAAGTATGAAGACACTGGACAAAACAATATGATCATATTTACAGAATAATATATGTTAAAATTATGGCGGGTTTAAAATGCTTGTTACATAGCAAGTCCCTTGTAGAAAACACCATTGCCAGGTTCACCGGGTCACTGATTTACACCTTAACTGCAAAATGTTATTTACCATAAATGTTTAACAACACTAAAATGACTTCTTCTAAAAACTAAACATACCTGGATGCCCGTTAGATGGCAGTGTAGCCACGCAAACCAGGTCAGTGCGCTTGCTCTGATGTCTACTTTACATAAGAAGCTAGTGTAAATAACAACATACATTACCGTCTTGAGCCAATGCAGGGTTGGTCCAAAAAAAAAGGTAAGAGTCTCACCCCGAGTCAGACTCCAAGCACACAGTGGGAGTGTCTGTGGGGTCTCTGGTGAGAGCTGCAGCTTGTTTGGCCAAAACGGACACCACACCGCCATGTTCATCTGACAGGGAGCCTCTGCCTGTTTTGGAGTCACGAAGGAGATTTGAAAACAGATGTGCAGACATAAACTCCCCCTCCCATTTAAAAGGACAGCTATCACGTCATGCGATCACGTGATGTGACGCGTTTTGCCTCGTGTGGTTACCATGAACTTTCTGGGTTATTTGCAATTTTCCAAACAAGGGGCAGTATATTAGTGAACTAACAGCGCGAGTTACACGGCCATCCATCCCTTGTGTGTGTCGTTTTCTAAGAGAGGAAAAAAAGCCGACTTACAGCCCAGGTTGTGTCCTTGCTGATCCGTACAAAGCACACCCACCACTGCTGGATTCTTCATGCTGCAACCAAAGCGGGGCGAACGCCATTTAATGTGTAAAGACAAAGTCAAAACACAGACTAACAACGACTTACGTGTCAGCAAGGTGTTGCTCTAAGGTCGACTCCATTCGAAATCAACCGGAAAACACGAAATGTTTCAGTGTATTTTGGGAAGAGGTGTTTTGCTAACTGGCTTCCGGTTTGAGTCAGCTGCCGCTGACGTAAGATACGGGTCCTCGCGAGGGCCAAAAAGGAGGACGCCGGATTAGGAGCGTTGCTGCCGCTGACGTAAGATACGGGTCCTCGCGAGGGCCAAAAAGGAGGAGGCGGGATTAGGAGCGTTACTGCCGCTGACGTAAAATACGGGTCCTCGCGAGGGCCAAAAAGGAGGACGCGGGATTAGGAGCGTTACTGCCGCTGTATTTTCCCTGATCACGGCCGCAAATGTCACACAACGGCATTCTTACCTTTCATTTAGTAAATCAACCCTACCTTTTTTGGTTTTGATTTGAAACCACATGGAGTCTTCAACTGCGTGTTTACCACATCCTTCAATGTACATCAGCCATACTTGGCCCTTGTGAATACATGTTGTTATAGACAATAATTGTGGGAAAAAACAATTTGAATGTAGTGGCACGCCCCTCCCGCTGGCCAATCGTGCTGTATCAGAGCTTTTGATTAGGTTAACACAGGTCACCTGCGTCGCCTCTAATCTCACCTCTTGGCGTTCGGGTGTAGCGCCCAACAAGCAGTCACTTTATTCTGGTGTTTGTACCACCAACAGCCTCCTAAGAAAGCCGTTTGACAATCTTTCAATTGGCGTTAGATCAACTTGTCTGTAAGGTTTGTGTGCGCTGCCGCTACCTGTCATATGCGTTCGCCTTTATGCACTGGATAAACAGGTCCGCTGCTGCGTGGCCATTAACGAGGCCGTTGCAAATTTTAGAATATTTCAGTTTTTTGTATTTTCCTTTGTGTGAAAGGTGTGCGTGTGACATTTAAGACAATTGTAAATGGGTGTTTTAGAGTAACAAAAAGTTTAACTTTTCTAAATTATAAATAAATGTAATTTAAGTTTATTTTCTTTTGTCTGTCATCCCTCAGTTCAACAAACCTGTGTGTCCTTGGAGTAAAATTCTGATTGGTTAAAATCAAGGTTCACTGAACTCTTCCTTTTGGGTCAGCTGTTCATTAAGAATAAGTTATTATTTTTATTATCTTATATATAATCAATATATGTCAAAACATCCTTTACATATCTTGTGTGTATATATATATGTGTATATGTATATATGTGTGTGTGTGTGTGTGTGTGTGTGTGCGTGTGTGTGTGTACATATACAAGTTATTAGTTATATATATTTGTTGACTGTATTACAATCATGCAAATAAACATTTGAAGATATTAAAAAGCAGATATGGTAAAACAATCTCAATCTTTCATGCACAACAAATAACTTGGTAAATTAAGTTTGGAGCGAAAAATACAAAAAAGCAAAACATTTTCAAAGTAAATTACCCGGCATTGAAATGTAGAATTCCATGTATTTTAGTATGTATTTCCTATGTGCTGTATGGGTGTCAGTGAATGGTTTCATCATGTAGCACATTTCATCTGTGACTCATTCTTCAACATGGTCCCAAGCAGAAGGAGCCATGTCAAAGTAAAATCCAATTTTTTCATCTCCCATATTCAAGGAATTTCCTAATAGGTTTCCTGTCTGTTCCGATGAACTGAACAGTCACCAACAATCAGATGTTGACCACAAAGTCAACAAAGCTTAATATAAACTCAATCCCCGTCAGATGTCACTTTATCAGAGCATCTTGAGGGAACATAAAGTCCTATTGTTCAGCACCCAAATCACCAAAAATAGTGTGTTTGGATGCAAACATTATTTCCAGTGAATACCCACTGTTAAAACGTTGAACCACTGTATACAGTGCAAAGTCCAATATTGATCATATGATATTGCGTGAATGCTATGGGCATAACGCAAGAGCCGCGTCTTTTCTTAGAGCATTATATTGATGTAAATTGTGAATGTATTTTCTTTCCAAGTTCGCTGTCGGCTGCAAAGTCGGCTGTCACCTTCCAGATTGTTTTTAGCTATTTGCCTCACGACAGGCAGACCTCGGAGTTCCTGCTGACAGGGCAGAAATGAGTGAATATAATTATGTGGGTAGAATCCATCACAGGCACTGCTGCAAGCTGATGTCCTGCTCACTAAAGCTAGGGTGTCTTCTTGAACTTAAATCAACTAGGCTGACACCCCCCACCCCCCCAACACACACACTTCACTTCATCAATGACATAAAAGTAGACTTGTTTGCTCACTAAATCAGCAAAAAAAGAGTCAAATCCCAAATGGTGATTTGACTAATAGTTGGCGTACTGTACCACCATTTTGTCAGACACCCACTGGCCTAAACATTAGGTACAACTACACACTCTAATGTGATCCAATACGATAGCTGTAACAAAAATGTATGCTCCCCTTTGATAGACACTATCAGATCCTGGTGGCCGCCGAACTAGACATATTGCACAGCTTGTCTTAACATTTTATAAATACTTCAAAAAGCAGTGTGTATCTACAGTATATATATATTTATATACTGTATAGCAGGGGTGGGCAAATATTGACTGGGGGGCCAGACTATATATTTGATACACGCACACAATTTATTATAATTCTAACAATCCACCTGGAATTTTTTGTCGTATATTATTTAAAAAGCATCATAAAATCTGCTATATGTTCTTGTGTAACTTTTTTCAGGAGCACTTTAAACATTAGACCACATTGGATAACAAAGAATTTTACAGTTTTTTTTTTTTTTTTTANAGACAAGCCTAAGGGCATTTACCTATTATTATTGAATTTAATGTAACTTTTATTTAATTAAGTAGATCAACTGAGAATAAATTATCTTTTACAAAGACAACTGATCAAAAGGCAGACATTAATATACTAAAAATACTACAAAACATGACAATAAATCTTCTCTATTATTGTTTGTCATGCCCCCACTGGGGGACATAAATGTTTTCACGTCCCCCTCCAATTTGAGATACTACTGTAAAACTGATAATATCTAATTATTTATCTGCACTGTACTGACTGAACTTGAAACTGAAAACAGCAAAATGCAACAAAATAGAGAGCAGTGAAGCATAACTGCGTATTTAGGAGTCAAATTGCATGCTGAGTATGACAAATTCACACAAGTCTGTGCTAACGCTGAAAGTCCATCCTGCCTCTCACCGCACCCCTCCAAGAGGGCCTGCCCCACTATTTGAGAAGCAGTGCAATAAATAGAAGGTAAAAGGCTAGCTGCCTACAAACAAGTGCAAGGATCCTGGATTATTGTTTTCAGAGAGTTTTGATTGGGAGATTAGGACAAACAAGAGTTTCAGTTCCATGGACTTCAAGATCCATTCTTACCTTTCGTTAAATGGATTATCAGTTTTACTAACTCAGTCACCATCTCACCTACTGCCTTCTTCTATTTTCACATTCCTCCATGCACTCTCACATACTGAAAAATTAAAGGATGCAGGGACCACTTTGATATTTTTTAAATCAACACACGCACATATGCTAAGAAGTTACGTGTTTTTTGGTTAAAGTCAAAAAACAAAACGGCAATCGGAACCGAGAGTTAGCTACGTTACGTCGGTGGCCGGATCAAAAGTGTTAACAGAAACACATTTTTATAGTTCTTCAGTGGTTTTTTATAGTGTGCGTAAAACAATTCTAAATTTATATACGAAGTGGCCGGGGAGAGGGACCTCTGGGCTTCCCTGCTTAGGTTGCTGCCCCCGCGACCCGACCTCGTATAAGCGGACGAAAATGGATGGATGGATGGACAAATTAAACTTTCACCTTCACTGAATGACTGAATTCATTCACTATTACCAAAGACAGATATGGCAGTGAGATCAACCACCACCACCGTCGTCGTCGTCCTCCTGTTTCACCATGAGTTATTTCTTGAATTCAGTAGTTTCTCACCTTCTTTGTCAAAATGCCAGCGCTTGCAACTTTGTTTGGCTCCATTTGGGGTTATTGGGGTGAGAACACTATAGAACTCAAGAACTAACTTATTGCAAACCAGGAAAGTGGTAGTAGTTGATCTTGCTGCCATATGTCTTTGGGGACAGTCACGTCATGAATCATGACTTCTTTCATTTATCATTGATACGTACAGTATTTATATGCATTTTTAATTGCTTCCTGCATGTCTAACTTTAATTGTAAAACTATAAAAATGATTTTCATTTTAACATTTTTGGCTTCCTGGAACAGATTAATTGGATTTACATGATTTCTTATAGGAAAATTGTCCCATAAAAACATGTTTCAATAACGGGCTGACCTTATGGAACAAATTAATGACGCTAACAAGGTTCCACTGTATATATATATTTCAAGAAAAAAATGCAGCTCAGCTTTATGATATATGTGAAAAAAGTTGTTTTTTGCACATTTTTTACCCATTATTTGTATTTTTTTTTCCAAAATATTTCAACTTTCTTCCTAAATTTTTTTTAAATTTCAACTTAAAACTAAATATTTTTCCTCATAATGTTTCAATGTTATTCTTGTAGAATGACAACTTGTTTCCTTAATATTTTAATTTTATTACTGCTGATTTTTTTTAAGTTTTCTTGTTAAATTGTATTTTTAGAATGTGCAGTGGGGCAATAAAAAAAAAACCCAGCCGCAAGCCACAAATGACCCCCAGCTCGCCCTTTGGACACCCCTGCTCTATGTGAAAAATGTGAAGTTCCATCCAAAGAGGAGTGCTTAAATCATTAAAAGCAGCCCATAAAAGTCTCCTCACTGAAACCCTCCAAGGCAAATCTGCAGCCAAAACCGGTGTTAAGTGCAAATCACTTGAGAATCCCAAAACCTGGGAATACACACATTAAGGTTTGAATTGTCCTGTCTCAGCCACAATGGCAAACTGCATTCTGAACACAGAGGAAAAAGCAGACATGAGTGCTTAGGAATTGAGAGAATATGTAGTAAATGCAGAGCTGAGTGTTTGAAGGCACTCACACAAAACGGCAGTACTGCAGCACCAAACACAAGACTTACCGTGTGTAGCTGTTGGCCAGTTGTTATCTTCAAACCACAGCTCGGTTGCATGATTGCACACTTTTCTCCCCCTCCTCCTCGTTCAGCTCTTCTCACTGCTAGGGTTGCAAGAAGAAAAGGGGGCTGGTTGGAGCAGATACAGAGTGACACTTAAAAACGGTGCCTTTCATTAGAGCTCACCTGGAGGGGAAAAGGAAGCACTGACGCAATCTGGGTGACATTTTTAAAGCCATAAATAACTTTTTGGAGGGCCACATAGGAAAGCAGCTTTACAGGATAACCTACACTGGGGTGGGGGTGTCGTGCATATTCCTAATTTGGTTTAGTGGCATTAAAAAGCAAAGTTTGCGACAGAGACGCATACCTGCAAGATTCGGTTCTTCTGACTCAACAGAATTTGACGCGTACTATGGCCTTATCTCCATCCACGGCTGTGCGTGTAACCAGCCGACCAGGACGCCGTGCGAGGACAAACTGCAGCAGAGGCTGTTTCCCGGCCATTCCTTTGCAGCGACGGGCTCTTTCTGGTCTGCCTCTTACATCTTGATCGTACCATCGCCGGCTGGACTGAGCCGTCAAGCTTGCAGGAAGGAGAGGCTTTGCAGGGCAGGGTCATGTGACCGAGGCGTAGCTATGAACTTGAGGAGACTCACCACGCTGTCAATCAATGCCAACTACACGATGGTTGGACTGGATCTCTGGTTGGAAAGGACCCACATTCTGCCCATCGCTGTTGATGCGCCACATGGCTTTTCCCCTTCATGCGTTCAACAAACTCACCCCAAAAGGCTGAATAAAACACACACACAAGCCAGGCCACGTTTATTATTACGGCATTTTATTTACTATTCACACACAGCCTTCTTCTGCTCATTAGAACAGCGCTTGACTGAGATACTGCAGTATTTCCATCTATTTGGCATGAGTCCAATGTGTTCATCTTGTCTTGTGGTCCAAGTTCTTCTTAAGAGGCAATTTTGTGGACAGCGACTGTGACGGACCCGTGACTCCTCACCAGAATGTTCCTGGATAAACAAAAACAACTAAGGAATACACTTGTCATCGGCTACCTCTAAATATACTGACTTTTTGGTTATTACAAATCGTTTAAATGTTAATATACTGAAAGTCGTGATTCATTCCAAGAGCATGTTTTCAGTTAAGATATTTATTTGTTGAATGTTTATCTTTTGGAAGGGGCTTTCCGTAGCTCAGTCAAGATGATAATGACACAAATTCAACATTGTCGTTGTTTTTTCCTGTATCTTGAAAAAAAACAACCTTTCCCCCCCCCAAACAATTTTGTTTTGGTGACGTACCATGACATTATTCTCATGTAAAATATGATTCTTCTCAAAAGTGCCACTTGAAAAATATTTTGCTTTGCAAGTACCACCATAATGTAGTAGTTAGCATGTTGGCCGGACTGTCAAGAGCTAAAGATCTGGAACGCTGTTGGAACATCTCTGTGTGGAGTTTGCATGTTCTCACCGTGCATGCGTGGGTTTTCCCCAAATATCCGACTTCCTCCGACTTTCCAAAAATATGCATGCTAAGCTAATTGAAGATTCTAAATTGTCCATAGGTGCGATCAGTTCAGGGTTTCCTCCGCCTCTCGCCTTAAGTCAGGCTTTGGCTTACAGGTGACCCTAATGAGGGCTAGGGATGTCCCGATCCATTTTTGTTGGCTTCCGATCCAATCCGGAACCGATCCTTATTTAAAAATTTATAATAAAACTTTTGTTTAAAGCGGAATTACAATCTGATTAAAATGTTTAATCATTTGATTGAATCATTCTAGTAAAAATGTAAATCTATTTGCAAATCTCTTTGAGGTAAATGATTTGATACGCAACTATGATAACATCATCAAACTTTATGTAAACAAATGTCAGTTATGGAAATATGGGCCATTTTATAAGTAAAATACATTTAGAACTCCCCCAGTTTTTGCATGTTTAATGCAAGCGGCGCTTTGTCCCATTTGGTTTAATGGTCCTTGAACGCATCATGTAACTTTAACCTACATGGATTTGAAAATAAAGTATAGACTAACAATACTGTATTTTGACCTTTTTCATTTCACCTCATATTTGGTCCCAAATGCTGATACTATGTGGAAATGCATGAGGGTATGATTTGATGACGCTAGAGTGCTAATGCGCATATTTGTTCAGTACACAACCTCCCAAAAAAACAATAACATGGAAAGTTTGCTGTTTCCTTAAAAGTTTTTTGTTAAATTGTATTTTTAGATTGTGCCGCGGACAAATAAATCACTCAGATCGCACTTCAAAGAACCCTGTTGTAAAGCAAGATATGTTACCAGAAAAAACAAAATAAAATAAATGCTAGGGTGTTTAGAAACTTCTGAGAGCTGTATGTGGTCATCAAAAGTGCCACATCTGGCTCCCGAGCCATAGGTTCCTTACCTAAGTCCATGACAATTCAAATAACACCGACAGTAGATACAAATAACTTTGGTCTTGTTATGAGAGCCATCTACCCGGCTTTTCAAGCTTGATTTACTAATCAAAATACTCGTTGTCCATTTCTGCTCAATATTTGTGGCTTGATTGCCACAGCTACTTCCTCAAACTACGGAGTGGGCCGAGGGGCAAACACGAGGTGCACACTGTAATTGTGTCATTAAAGGAAACTTCCAATAACACGTTATTAAACACATTAACTTGGACAGCCCTTTTTCTTATATATAAATTTGTGTTGATTGTGTTGTAATGTGTGATGAACGGCTAAAATATTAAACATTCTTAAACCTTTTTTCCAAATACAAATACACTGCATAAAAATAGTTTTGGTGTCTCTTAGAAAGATTAAAAATGTTTAGAACAAAATATGTTTATTGCAAATGTATATATTATCTAATGATCATCCATTAGACTGTAATATTTTGTAAACGTTCTCCTAAGTATGAAGACACTGGACAAAACAATATGATCATATTTACAGAATAATATATGTTAAAATTATGGCGGGTTTAAAATGCTTGTTACATAGCAAGTCCCTTGTAGAAAACACCATTGCCAGGTTCACCGGGTCACTGATTTACACCTTAACTGCAAAATGTTATTTACCATAAATGTTTAACAACACTAAAATGACTTCTTCTAAAAACTAAACATACCTGGATGCCCGTTAGATGGCAGTGTAGCCACGCAAACCAGGTCAGTGCGCTTGCTCTGATGTCTACTTTACATAAGAAGCTAGTGTAAATAACAACATACATTACCGTCTTGAGCCAATGCAGGGTTGGTCCAAAAAAAAAGGTAAGAGTCTCACCCCGAGTCAGACTCCAAGCACACAGTGGGAGTGTCTGTGGGGTCTCTGGTGAGAGCTGCAGCTTGTTTGGCCAAAACGGACACCACACCGCCATGTTCATCTGACAGGGAGCCTCTGCCTGTTTTGGAGTCACGAAGGAGATTTGAAAACAGATGTGCAGACATAAACTCCCCCTCCCATTTAAAAGGACAGCTATCACGTCATGCGATCACGTGATGTGACGCGTTTTGCCTCGTGTGGTTACCATGAACTTTCTGGGTTATTTGCAATTTTCCAAACAAGGGGCAGTATATTAGTGAACTAACAGCGCGAGTTACACGGCCATCCATCCCTTGTGTGTGTCGTTTTCTAAGAGAGGAAAAAAAGCCGACTTACAGCCCAGGTTGTGTCCTTGCTGATCCGTACAAAGCACACCCACCACTGCTGGATTCTTCATGCTGCAACCAAAGCGGGGCGAACGCCATTTAATGTGTAAAGACAAAGTCAAAACACAGACTAACAACGACTTACGTGTCAGCAAGGTGTTGCTCTAAGGTCGACTCCATTCGAAATCAACCGGAAAACACGAAATGTTTCAGTGTATTTTGGGAAGAGGTGTTTTGCTAACTGGCTTCCGGTTTGAGTCAGCTGCCGCTGACGTAAGATACGGGTCCTCGCGAGGGCCAAAAAGGAGGACGCCGGATTAGGAGCGTTGCTGCCGCTGACGTAAGATACGGGTCCTCGCGAGGGCCAAAAAGGAGGAGGCGGGATTAGGAGCGTTACTGCCGCTGACGTAAAATACGGGTCCTCGCGAGGGCCAAAAAGGAGGACGCGGGATTAGGAGCGTTACTGCCGCTGTATTTTCCCTGATCACGGCCGCAAATGTCACACAACGGCATTCTTACCTTTCATTTAGTAAATCAACCCTACCTTTTTTGGTTTTGATTTGAAACCACATGGAGTCTTCAACTGCGTGTTTACCACATCCTTCAATGTACATCAGCCATACTTGGCCCTTGTGAATACATGTTGTTATAGACAATAATTGTGGGAAAAAACAATTTGAATGTAGTGGCACGCCCCTCCCGCTGGCCAATCGTGCTGTATCAGAGCTTTTGATTAGGTTAACACAGGTCACCTGCGTCGCCTCTAATCTCACCTCTTGGCGTTCGGGTGTAGCGCCCAACAAGCAGTCACTTTATTCTGGTGTTTGTACCACCAACAGCCTCCTAAGAAAGCCGTTTGACAATCTTTCAATTGGCGTTAGATCAACTTGTCTGTAAGGTTTGTGTGCGCTGCCGCTACCTGTCATATGCGTTCGCCTTTATGCACTGGATAAACAGGTCCGCTGCTGCGTGGCCATTAACGAGGCCGTTGCAAATTTTAGAATATTTCAGTTTTTTGTATTTTCCTTTGTGTGAAAGGTGTGCGTGTGACATTTAAGACAATTGTAAATGGGTGTTTTAGAGTAACAAAAAGTTTAACTTTTCTAAATTATAAATAAATGTAATTTAAGTTTATTTTCTTTTGTCTGTCATCCCTCAGTTCAACAAACCTGTGTGTCCTTGGAGTAAAATTCTGATTGGTTAAAATCAAGGTTCACTGAACTCTTCCTTTTGGGTCAGCTGTTCATTAAGAATAAGTTATTATTTTTATTATCTTATATATAATCAATATATGTCAAAACATCCTTTACATATCTTGTGTGTATATATATATGTGTATATGTATATATGTGTGTGTGTGTGTGTGTGTGTGTGTGCGTGTGTGTGTGTACATATACAAGTTATTAGTTATATATATTTGTTGACTGTATTACAATCATGCAAATAAACATTTGAAGATATTAAAAAGCAGATATGGTAAAACAATCTCAATCTTTCATGCACAACAAATAACTTGGTAAATTAAGTTTGGAGCGAAAAATACAAAAAAGCAAAACATTTTCAAAGTAAATTACCCGGCATTGAAATGTAGAATTCCATGTATTTTAGTATGTATTTCCTATGTGCTGTATGGGTGTCAGTGAATGGTTTCATCATGTAGCACATTTCATCTGTGACTCATTCTTCAACATGGTCCCAAGCAGAAGGAGCCATGTCAAAGTAAAATCCAATTTTTTCATCTCCCATATTCAAGGAATTTCCTAATAGGTTTCCTGTCTGTTCCGATGAACTGAACAGTCACCAACAATCAGATGTTGACCACAAAGTCAACAAAGCTTAATATAAACTCAATCCCCGTCAGATGTCACTTTATCAGAGCATCTTGAGGGAACATAAAGTCCTATTGTTCAGCACCCAAATCACCAAAAATAGTGTGTTTGGATGCAAACATTATTTCCAGTGAATACCCACTGTTAAAACGTTGAACCACTGTATACAGTGCAAAGTCCAATATTGATCATATGATATTGCGTGAATGCTATGGGCATAACGCAAGAGCCGCGTCTTTTCTTAGAGCATTATATTGATGTAAATTGTGAATGTATTTTCTTTCCAAGTTCGCTGTCGGCTGCAAAGTCGGCTGTCACCTTCCAGATTGTTTTTAGCTATTTGCCTCACGACAGGCAGACCTCGGAGTTCCTGCTGACAGGGCAGAAATGAGTGAATATAATTATGTGGGTAGAATCCATCACAGGCACTGCTGCAAGCTGATGTCCTGCTCACTAAAGCTAGGGTGTCTTCTTGAACTTAAATCAACTAGGCTGACACCCCCCACCCCCCCAACACACACACTTCACTTCATCAATGACATAAAAGTAGACTTGTTTGCTCACTAAATCAGCAAAAAAAGAGTCAAATCCCAAATGGTGATTTGACTAATAGTTGGCGTACTGTACCACCATTTTGTCAGACACCCACTGGCCTAAACATTAGGTACAACTACACACTCTAATGTGATCCAATACGATAGCTGTAACAAAAATGTATGCTCCCCTTTGATAGACACTATCAGATCCTGGTGGCCGCCGAACTAGACATATTGCACAGCTTGTCTTAACATTTTATAAATACTTCAAAAAGCAGTGTGTATCTACAGTATATATATATTTATATACTGTATAGCAGGGGTGGGCAAATATTGACTGGGGGGCCAGACTATATATTTGATACACGCACACAATTTATTATAATTCTAACAATCCACCTGGAATTTTTTGTCGTATATTATTTAAAAAGCATCATAAAATCTGCTATATGTTCTTGTGTAACTTTTTTCAGGAGCACTTTAAACATTAGACCACATTGGATAACAAAGAATTTTACAGTTTTTTTTTTTTTTTTTACTGAACAAGACACTCAGCGCTAAAACATTGACTATTTAGGAATGTCGACGTCCCTCCTTTTTTACTTCTTAGACAGCGCATTGGGTAGGTTTGCTGTTGTGTGTCGCGTATGGGTTCACTTTCGTTTTTCTGGCACCGTGGGTAGAGGTAGATGTCTTGATGCCTACATGTGAAAGGCAACTTAAACCATCAAAAGGTTGTCTAAGACTGACTTTGAACTACTTGCAAGTCATGTTGGCAGCTTGTATGTTAAAAGTTTATATTAACGCATCTGGTGGCCCGCATTCAGATGCTTGGTGGGCTGGTTGTTGCCCCCGGGCCGCAGTTTGCCAAACCCTGCTGTACAGTATGTTCCCAGGCAATAGCAATCAATTTTAAGAGAGAGAATCGTGATTCACTTCATTTTTCCCAGAATCACGCTGCAGCCTTATTCATAAAGATGAATAAAGAAAGATTCATAAGAAGCAAGCTCTTTATGACAAAGCTCTGTGGAAAAAAACATACACAAATATATTTTAGCTGACATCCCGGTTTGTGTTTTGTGGCATTCATTTAAGGTCATATGAGGTTTTGCTATGAACATGATTTAGTTGTTAAATACTATTTAACTAACAGTGTTCATATTTTAATACATTTTGAACAAGAGCTGGGCCAGAACGGCAAAAAGGTGAAGCCGTGCACTTAACAGTATCAGTATATGGATAATTCTCAATGTAAGTTTCATCTTCAGAAAATGTTGACTACTTTGAATACACTAAATTGTCAAAACGACACCAAAAGAAGTTGATGTTAGAATGAATACCACCATGGATGCCCAGTATCTTTCACTGTAACACATTTATTTGATATTATTATTATTATTATGTTACAGACAGATTTATGTCCGGTTGTGGCCACCAAAATTCATGTTTTTGACACCTGTGACTTTTGGGTCGCAGCGGTGTCTGACTCATCAGGGATGTCATATGTTGAGGTTTCCCTATTTTTACTATTTTTCTGTGAATCACCTGGGTCACAGAAGCAGATGTGTCAATATGAATGTAAGAGATAAAGAGAGATCAAGTAGAGGAAGCTTTATCCGTCATCATGGGGATTAATGCAGTTTACCTAGTATGTGATGAGACAAGCGTGGAGATATGTCATACAGGGGGGTGGGAGATGGATGGGGGGTGAATCGGGTGAGTGTAGGAGGTGGATAAATAGAGGAGCCTGATTGACTTCCCACTCTACTGACTTTGGAAAGCTTCATGACCAGCAGGGGTGCAAAGGATCCACCGCAAGGTACAGGGGAGATCACTGCTTTCCTGTGCTGAGAGTGCTGCAGTTCTTCTGGTATCGTCATGAGCTTCAGAGCAGTTCTGCTGTCCTTCCTCCTTATGTCGCTAAGCTGGTCCAAAGGAGCTGTGATCACAGGAGTGAGTGACAACCTTCTGTTTATTCTAATAGCAGATTTATCATGCAGTTCATTCTTTTCAACTTAAAAGTACACTTGTTATTTGTTGCACACATTTTCAGTATTTTTATGATAATTGTAAGGACAAGTGGGTTTAAGGTCCCCTTGAAAATATGGAAAGTGGGATTTTTAGGAGATACTGTAGTCTGTTTCTGGAGTTTAGTTGAGCAAGGTGGCGGACACCCACATAGCACACCTTTAACCCTTACCTTCACTCTGAGATTGTTTCTTGTCTCCATGTGTATTAGATGAAATGCATTTCAAAATGTATACAAAATATAGTAACTCAACCCTGTTTCATTTTGATGAATTGGCTCTTGAAGCACAGTTACCTATCAATCACATATTTATATGATCTTCGTCAGGATAATTACAAACTCCACACACAATAATTGGATGTGCTAGAAATGCAAAAAGCACCGTCACTTTTTCTGTTCAATGAAGTTAAATGTGATTACACATGACAGCGTGGAGACCACATCCTTGTCCTCCTCCTAATTCACGTCCACTAGAAACACCAGAGAACAATATTATCGCTGTGATTGATATTCGTTTTTAAATAGATTAGGGAGATGACAGGCAATGACTTAAAAAGACAAATGTACTGGATGTGGGTGCGTGGAAGTGAAATTGAAATTGAACCTAAACAGGTTAGATTGTCATTTGGATTAACACTGTACTGATTTATTGGCATCAATAAAGTCTCATTTGACCGTTCTCATTATATCTGCTTGACTGTGTCTCCTCCAGGCTTGTCAGAGAGACATACAGTGTGATTTTGGTACGTGCTGCGCAGTAAGTCTGTGGCTGAGGGGTCTGAGGATATGCATCCCTAGAGGCATGGAAGGGGATGAATGCCACCCGCTCAGCCACAAGGTGGGCAACGCACGAGATGTTCAATCCTCACTGCATCACATGCTCTCATTCTCGCCTTTTTACTCACATTTTAAGTTCTGGGAGTCTGACAGAAGTCTTAAAAGTCCTGCAGATAACTGCAGAGGTTATTAATTCTCTGCACAATGCAGCAGCAGGCAATGAGGGCCATAATTCATTTAGATTATCCTAAAATGGCAGCAACGACTTGTGCCAAAGTACATCCACCTCTGAATTAAGACTTATTCAGAGCAGCTTTAACGACCCGCATCTCCAGTGAAGGATTATGTCACACTAATCCTCCTGTCTTTGCCACGTTTAGGTGCCCTACCCAGGGAAAAGGCAGCACCACACCTGTCCCTGTCTCCCGCATTTGGTGTGCACCAGGTATTCAGCAAACAAGTACAGATGCACCGACGACTACAAAAACATGGACTATAAATGAATGGTCGTGCCTGTAAATATTGCCAACATTTCACTGTAAAGACCTGCACAGTTTCTGCATTAGCAACTCATATTTCCTCTTGTATTGCTGTATTTCCTTTGGTATGTCAGCACAATAATGTCTGTTATATGTATTCTTGCACACATCATGGAGAGATTAAGATATACAACAAACGAGCCACGGAGGATATTGAGCACTTTCCACTAAACAGAATGAATAGTCGAGGGAAGCTTTTGTGAACCATTAATGTATTTGCTGTTTAATTTTCATGCTCACGTTATGTTGTTGACAAAGTGTTATTGCCAATAAAATATATGAAAACAGTAAAGTATTATTCATTCATTTTCTATGCCGCTTAACCTCATTAGGGTCACGGGTGAGTAAAGTATTAATGTTGACTTTATGTTGTGTGGCTAGTTACAGAGAACCTTCCTTTCCTATATTCACCGGGTGCGTGGTCTATAAAAGGAAATAACCATCCCTAATTACAGTATTTCTACATTTGCATTCACAGCCGTGGCAGCAGGCAAACTCCTGATTTTTTTTTTTTTTTTAAAGGTGCTACCTCTTCTTGGTTCCAAATTATACTGTTTCCCCCCAAAAAATACAACAACCCCTACCTGTGACCAATAGGCGTTTCAGAGAACAGATTGTCCAAAAAAATCTTGATTATTCTCAAACACAACTTAAAGTGTATGTCATTTGTTGTTCGGCGCAAAAAGAGGCGTTCAGGGCTGTCACGCACTCACGACTCGTGCACAAGCACATGCCCATTCGGTATGTGCACACAGACATACACACAGTCACAGAGAAGCTCACGTCACCTTTTCCTGCATGCCAGTGTTACCTGGGGTTTGGCTTGCATCCTGAGAGCAGGAAAAAAGGCGGGATATAGGATGTCCCAATATTACCCCTCCACAGCATCCTGACTGGTCACCATCTAGCAGCATTATCCTTTGCATTCTCTTAAAAATGTTGGTTGCAGTACCGATCGATTGGTGTGAAAGTCAGGTGTGTCACACTTCCAGTAGAGCAGTTTACACTTGCACTTGCAGTTTACAATGAACCAAACAGTCAGTACTGATGCCAGCTGAGCAGTTTGCTCTTTACCGCTATTACAGCACTTCATTTGTTGCTGCTGCATTGCATGACGCACTCATAAGTTTCTGTCGCAGGCTGCCGAAGAACCTCATGTTTATGACATGCAACCAAACAGGACTTTAAGTTTTCCACTGACAACCTGCGGTGCTAACGACAACCAGTGCAGAACATGAATGAATGGAAAGACTTTGAGATGTGTTTGGTACACTCAATGCTCGTAAAATACCTTGTTGCTGTGATTTACTTTCTGTCTCAGTTCAGTCTTAGTCGTGACTTGGGCTCCACTTCTCAAGGTCTACAGCCACCAAATTAATATTTTATAAATATGTTATACATATTGTTAAGGGACTGTATGATACATTCTTTATTAATCTCAAGTAAAAAACAAGTATTTATTCACAGTAGTGTTCGTTATGATAGCAGTCCAATATAACTAACCAGGTTAAGTACTCTTATTCATATATTTTTATTGCTACATAGCAAGCAAGTTACCAGTAGGTGCAGTAGATTCTCAAAAAACTAACAAGACCCAGCATTCATGATATGCACGCTGCGCAGTTGGGCAATTACTTGAAAGGGGTGTGCTAAAAAAATACCAGTGTGGCATTCAATCAGTGATCAATTTTGTGAAAAGAAACAGGTGTGAATCAGGTGGCCCCTATTTAAGGATGAAACCAGCACTTGTTGAACATGCACTTCTCTTTGAAACCCTGAGGAAAATAAGTCGTTCAAAACATCGTTCAGAAGAACAGCGTACTTTGATTTAAAAGTTGATTAGAGAGGGGGAAACATATGAAGAGGCGTAAAAATGTTTTGGCTGTTCAGCTAAAATGATCTCCAGTGCCTTAAAATGGAGAGCACAACCAGAGACAAGTGGCAGAAAAAAGAAGACATTTAATAAAATGAATCAAAGAATAGCCAGAATGGCATAGTCCTAGCTAATGATCAGCTCAAAGACTAAAAAACTAGAATTCTTATTGGATTTAATGCATGTCAGGTAATATTTTGTGTAACGATGGAGGGGTGTGGCCTAAGGACAGCAACACCCTATATCAAGCTGTGCATAATTATTGGGCAGATTCATCTCCTCTGGAAAAATGAGCAAAAAGAGATTTAACAGACTATGAAAAGTCAAAAATTGTCAAAAGTATACTATAATATCATATATAAGATACTGGGGAGTGATCACAACTGTAACCTACCTGTAGTGTCAAGACGTACAAGGTGTTCAGGTCTCAGGGACATGGCCAAGGTAAGACAGGCTGAAACCTGACCACCTCTGAACAACATAAGTTGAAAAGTCAAGAATGGGCCTAGAAATATCTATATTGAAATACATATTGAATATATATTGAAAAAACAGATTTTTCAAAGGTTTTGTGGACTGACGAGAGTGACTCTTGACAGACCAGATGGATGGGCCCGTGGTTGGATCAGTAAACAGACACAGTAGTTCAGGAGTCTTCTTCCTTGCATTTTGTAAACATCAACTGTTAGTAATGTTTCTTAAAGTCACTCATTGTTTTAATTCTTTACTTAATCCATTCCACAGTTTTAGTCCACAAGTACTAAAGGTTTTTAGTGTTGTTTTTGCACATTTGTGTTTTAAATTTAGTTTTTTCCTAACATCATATATCTCTTCTTTAGTTGAGAAAAATATGCATGAATTTCTTCATCATTTTAGATGTTTGAAAATTTACCAGATCAGCAACATTTAATAATTGTAATACATTTTTAATAATAATAATAATGCATTTTTGAAATGGGATAGGCTCCAGCATACCCGCAATCCTAATGAGGATAAGCGGTATAGAAAATGGATGGATGGACATTTTTGAAATCATCTCTTTGGGTGTTCTTTATATGCCGCATTATGGATTATCCCGACTGATCTTTTTTGCAGTACATTTAGCAAGTGAAGTGTACTTTTGTAGTTATTTCCCATCTCTCCACACAATCAATTAGATATGGTAACTCCTTATCTAACACTTTTTTACACGACTGTTTATACATATGTACAGATACACATATATGTACATTTAAAAATACATATACATCATTAAACCTAAAATGCAGGATGTACGTATACAGCCAGAGGTTGTCCACCTCTGCATTACACGGCTGAGGTAACCAACTATCCTCAAACAAAGAGCTAAGTCATGATGACTATCTCCCTTGTCTGTTGAAATGAGACCGACAGCTGCTTTGCACATGCAGGCTGGAAGTATGTGCTGTTGGGTGAAAAAGCCTCCTTTCATAGCTGGCCTGCAATGTGACGATATCCTGCAGTTGGCCCCCCACTCCATGGCTACAGACTGTCTGTGTCAACTTTGCCAAGCTTGGACTGGTGTCATCACCTATTTTCTTCCCTTGAGCACTAATGAAACTGACTAGAAAGCTGTGTGTGTGTGTTTTGTTATTTATGCTTTATGGGGACACTTTTACACAGTCAACTCATGGGCGGTATCTGTAAGAACATTTGCAGCAACACAAACAAAACAGTAAAAAAATAAAGTTGCACAAAACCTTATGGAACTGCTGTGCTGCCATCAATGGCTTAAGTGTGTGCACCTCTGCTGACTGACATACTTCACTGAGGCTGGATGGTTGGTTCTAACGGTAAAACCAACAATATAAACACCTGGTTTGAAAACTCAGCCAAGCCGTCAGGAGAGGTGAGTCATGACCTCACAGAAGAGCATGTGGCAGGTATTTTCTGAGCCCAGGGCAAACAGAAGGAGAGTTTTTTGACGTCAACTCCTCCTAAATAAAAGCAATGAGGTGCGCATACGTTAGCTGCAAACCTGTAAAACACCAACATATATAATCTTCCACTGGCTGTGTAAAGGTCTTTCTCTTACTGGCCATGCATCTGCTTGTGTTTGACATGAACAGGACTCCTGCAACACGATACGACATAACAACATAATATAAGAAGACGTCTCAAATCAGTATGATGCAGTCATTGTGAAACACGACTACAATAACAAACATATTTTGGCAGTGATTTTGTTTCTTAGCACATTACAAAACGGAAGATGAATTGGATTTGGTCAGATAAAAGAACTAAGGCACAAAACATTACTCAGCGCCGTAACGTTTTATCTTCATCTTGAGTCTCATTGTTGCACTGAAATGTCACTCAGTCCTGTCAGTTCAATCACTTGCTCTTTGCAGATACATCATCATTTATAGAAGATTTCTCTTAAGAAAAGAGTGGACTAAAAATAAAATATCGACTGGCTCTGTGAAGCTGTAATCTATATGGAGTCTTGAAAGGACAAATACCGATGTAAGAAAAGATGACACGATCTGATAGCAGAGCTGCTGTCTCACCTAGTGAATGGCAGCGATATGCTGAAAGGTCTCAAAAGTGAAGGAAAAACAGACAAAACAACTTTGTTATCCTTTAATTTGGAATAATCCTGGAAAAGTTGTGATACCATTGCTACTGTATACGCTTTGAGCGGCGGCTGTCTCTTACATCCCTGCAGTGATCCCGTAGCCTGCGCAATGTAGTGTAAATAAAGAATAATAGGATTGTAAAGGTAACTGTAGGGGTGTTACTTTTTGTCTACAGGGCTCTAACAATGATGATAAACATATTTAGAAAGTCAAACAGGTTTTCTATGCTCTGGCGTATCCCTGCTTATCCCAGGGGTCGCCACAGCGAATCAATTTTCGCATGTTTTGATTTGGCAAAAGTTTTACGTCGGGTGCTCTTCTTGACACAACCCTGTATGAAGATCTAATAGTGGTAATAAAAAAAGACTGTCATAAAAGTAACTTATTCATGGGTCTTAATTGTTTTATTTTGTTTAAAGAATGTTCCAGAGGCTGATATAAAGAAGCTGCATGCTGCAAATGGCCCCGAGGCGTGCTTTGAAAACCCTTCATTCTGCACTTTTTGCTAATTTTTTTGCAGTTTTCATGTTTAAGTGATGGTTATTTCCAGTAAGACAACAAATGTATTGAATTACAATGACAAAATATAGGACTGGACAAACTTACTTTTTGCACATTTTTACAAACTTCACTTGTGTGGTATCTTTTTTTCTGATTGACTGTGAATACATAGAAATAGATCCTGTCCTGCCATTTATCTCTCTGTTAATTAAATACCGTACAACTATATATATTTCAGACATGGTGAAAAATCATGATGCATTCATTTAATGCATCATGATTAATCTGACTAAAATGTTTAATTTTCATTTGAAAGCGTTACACAACAGAAAATCACAAGGAAGATCCAAGAAGCTATTGAAATAACTTGAGTATTCCCTCTGACTTGCCCCAAGAGCTGGCGGAAAAGTCAGACACACAAGCTTCATGAAATTATGTGTGACACAATTTTTTTACATTTCAAAATGTTCTATGCACACAGGCGTCCAGCAAACTTCACACTTGTTTTCCACTAATTTACTCATTGGCACACAAAATTGCATACCACCATAGGGACAAAGTGTGTGCAAGAGTAAACCGGGCTTTAGAACGCAAAAACAGGAAGTAGTGAATTTCCAAAATAGATGCTAGTATCATATGTTTTGACAGAAGTCATATGCAGCAATCATATTGCTCTGACAAGTCTTAAATAAGTTTGATGAAATGCAGAATTAGTACAGCTTCTGCTTGGACATGAGTGCCACTGTTGAACTCCATAGAAAAAAAGCAGCCACACGTCACAAGCGAACGAGTGACGCTGGGAACAGCAAGTGCACGCTGGGTTGCAAGATTTATAGTGTGCGCAAAGCACCTAAAGTGAGGCTTCAATCCTGCCTGTCGCATTGCCACGTCCATATTACGTGTATTGTCATTCACAGTACCAATGCCATAGTTCACGGTCTACTGCTGATAGACTTGTGATGCCCGGTGCCCATGAGACAGCTTTTCTCTCACCTTTAAATATTGGTAAGGTTGTGAACGATAAACAGATGCGATCAGATGTCTGGTTAGAGGAGCAAACTATTTGATGCAAAGCTCTTGTATCAATAATAATCAGCCATAAATCTTTAGATTAAGTCACTGTAGAGACATGCACTGGGTACCGCGAGAGAAGCAATCTGATGATAAAGTGTGGGCCGGGCTACCTTTTCCAAACTAACAGTGTTCTCATTGCACCCATGGGGCAAATAGGTTTACCTTACTTCATTTCTTCCGGTGCCTTACAGCATTCTTGGAGATATGATGTGTCATGAGCAAATTCTCTTGTTTTTGTTTTCCCTGCCTCCTCCTGGTTGTCTTTTGTTTCAGATCCCCTGCACCTGGCTGGAGGTAGAGCTACTGGTCGCACATGATTGATGGTTCACCCCTCTACTTAGGCTGAGTGCTGCCAGCTGTTAGACGCTGGATTATTCCCTCGTGTCCTCTCGGTCACACAATTTGTGTCTTATACAGCTATACTAACTGTAACTCTATTTTTGGTGCGCCCAGTAATTTTCTGCCTCAGCCTCGTTCTTCCCTATTATTTAAGTACACGTTTTTATGGCGCTATCTTGTCACCATTGCCTTGTTTTTTGCTTCACGAACAATTAAAAGACTGATCTTAACCCACCTGCCTGTTGCCTCTGCATCTGGGGTCCAAACAAGAACCACGCCTTGACAATGATGTGCTCTTTTACGCATTCGAAAATGCTGCAAGAATGCCACTTGCATATAATTGGCAGCTTTAGTCCACTTGTGCACTGCACCAAATCATGTTGAATCATTTTGTATTTAAAATATATATTGTTCATATTGTAACTTGTGTGTCTAGATTCAAAGCAAATTCTGTCACAAAAAGATGTACATCAATGTATATGTCTAACGTTTTTCTGAAAAGTCTAAAAAAGAAGGTGGCGTCTTATATTCGGGGTTTAGAGAATTACACTTGCAAAACAGACGTCACCGAACGACTGCTCCCCCTGCCAGTGGTTTTCAAACTGGGCGGTGCTCCCCCAGGGAGGGCCCTGCATTATGACGGGGTGGGGGGTTACCATGCACACTTTTCATTATTACCGTATTTTTCGGAATACAAGCTGCTACTTTTTTATCTCTCTTAGAACTCTGCGGCTTTATTAACAAGGCCCCTAGTTTATGGATTTCTTTGCTACTTTGCATGTGTTTGAATTCGCTACTGACTTAGCGCGAGTGTTCCAACAAGTTTCCGTGTGCATCCGTGCATGCTCGCAGTATGTTGTTCAACACACCCTTAGCCGGCTCGACCCCCAGCCTCTCCAGCCTTCTCACCAGGCACCGACCCGGGACGGGAGTTTGGGGCGGCAAGGCGCCGCAATGGTGACAGACGCTCCAGAAGCACGGTTTCCTGTTGGGGTTGGTGTATGGGGATTTTGGGGGGGAGCTGAAAATAATTTAATCCCCAAAAAGGAGCCACGCCAAAAAAAGTTAGGGAAC
The DNA here is from genome assembly GCA_024372805.1 of Oostethus manadensis. Taxonomy (NCBI): domain Eukaryota; kingdom Metazoa; phylum Chordata; class Actinopteri; order Syngnathiformes; family Syngnathidae; genus Oostethus; species Oostethus manadensis. The sequence goes on from QODF01000150.1 coordinate 494,876, forward strand.
CACTGCCACTAACATATGTCAGTACCTAAAGCAGTGGTTCTCAAATATTGGGAGGGGCCCCCCTTGGGGGTGGCGCGGTGAACTGTCAAGAGGGGCGCAAGAAGCAGGATGTAATTTCATTATTAGTTCAATATGTCCAAATTTATTCCACTCAGTTCCAAATTTAGTTTGTACAGATAAATACATATTATCAGTTGTCATAGTATTTCAAATGGGGGGGGGGGGGCAACAACATTTTGGGCCCCTAGTGGAGGGCTTGACAGAAAATAACTGAGTACCACTGGTCTAGAGAAAACGAGAAACAAGAAAAGTGTCTCAAAGTTTGGGAAAATTAGCAAAGAACAGACAAGGAGTTATGATAAGCAGTGAAGCAGAATCCTCAGACAACTGTCGAGCAGCTGCAAAGTATAATATAATTTATATTTTTATTTCAACCTCTGCTGACGGTTGGTATTACACCGTTCTTACAGTAACACGTGTTCTCATGTTCAGGGCCATCTTATATCTTATTGAATTTTGACATTTATTTCAACATTGGAATGTTGTCCCGGCAGCTCAATACCTTTAGCCTGCATAGCTAAATCGACAACAGGGTCAACATTAATAAAAACAAAAAAAAGAATGTACTGTAGATTGCAAAATGGTGGTAACAGGTCAATGAGTTTCCTTCTAGTGGTAAGGTGTTCAATCAAATGGTGTCTAGATAAGTTGAAATCACTTTCACTGGTGGATTGCCAGTATGGAGTACTCCACGCAGCCATCACGCTCCGCCCTCCCGCGAAAATGGGAGCCTCCTGTGCGTGTCATTTGTGTATTCACATTGGCATACAGCTTGGCAGGTTCGTCCTGATGACAGAAATCCACGATAGTGTAGATCACACCGGCCGTCTCCTAGTAGCAGAAACCAAATACAGTCCTTGCGTTTAAAACAGAAGTGCAACAAAAGTGAGTCACTGAGGTCTCATGTTTCCTTTTTGACACCTACTGTGGCCTCTTGTTTGGGTGACTCATGCAGACGTTTTCCACACTTGTCTAGAACTAAATGTGCAATGATTCCATTCAGTAAAATATGCACAATCCAGAAAATGACTGATATTTTGGATTTGAATGATTTACACGCAAAACATCTCAGTGCTCACCTAAATGTTTGGATTTAATCTTGACTCTGAAGCAAACAGCTCCAATTACTGAGGTGACAATAAGGATGAAGCTCACGGATAGAGCAAGAGCTATTAGTTGGCCAAAAGTCCAAACAGTTCTGGCAAGGAGACAAGGATCACATTGCGTTAAAGCATCACTGAGACAGAGCGCTGTGCGAGCGCAGTAATGTGCATTAGAGCCTTACGTGGGAGAGTTGCTGTGCTCCCGCACTACTTGTGAGCCAGTCGACTCTGGACTTGTTGGCATGTTGGGGTATTGAAAGGTTTTTGACGGTGGGACCTTAGACTGGCTGTGGTCAGCTGGAGCATCTGCACATTGAAAATGTTTCTGCTTAAAAATACAATGTGAAATAATGTTGCATTAACACACAGTTTAGGGTCTGTTGTTGACATTATTTTAAAATAAATTTTATTTTAATTTATTTTAAATTTTAATTATCTGGTCATCTGGGGTGGCCATGGCAACAATAAAAAACATGCCAGTTAACCCTCCAGTTTTCTTGGAAATATATGGGAAACTCCCATATTTTGGCCTTCTTTTCCATCTGTCTCACATTTAAAAAAAGATGAACGTAAATTTTGACTTTCATAAAAAAAAATTATCTCCCATTGTGCAAGAAACAAAAGCAACAGTTTCCATGCTTGAACCACAGTAATGTGCAAGGACAATGATACATTGCATTGGCACTAGGGAGTTGGTTCCTTATTTTTAGAAAAATGTCCCTGATTGCTAATGCTAACGCTAATGTTTACAGCCAGGGGTCGTAAGCCGTGGCTTTGGAGCTGCATGCGGCTCTTCAGCCTGCTTGTTGCAGCTCCCTTCACTAAGCGCGAAGTAGGGGAACTGTGTGCTTTCAAAAAGAATATGAACTACCTGACTCTGTGACAAGTCCGAGAATGCATCTAGACCAGGGGTCGGCAACCTTTACCATTAAAAGAGCTACATAATATATGAAATAATTGTTCAAAAAAATATCAGAGCATCTATTCTCCTAATTAAAAAAAATAGACAGGAAATTATTTGGAAAATAAGAGAATGTCTCAGGATCAATAGAATGGTTATTCATGACAATTCATTGCAGAAATAAGCAGTATTGAGCAAACAACACTGATATGCAGATATCTGAACTCTGACTGGCTTTTTTAATTTATTTTACACAAATCAGTTCAGTGTTGAAAGTAGCTCAGAGGAGGTCTACACGTGAAGCCATACTCTTGTTTGTTTAATTTTGTGGTTCTAAAAGGTAATATTACAAAAGATTTCAATTTAGATTACAAAAAGTTTATTAGTTCTGTAATGTTTTGTGGCTCCTAAACATTTTAATGGAAGAGGAGACAAAATGGCTCTTTTGATGGTAAAGGTTGCTGACCCCTGGTCATGACAGAAACGCCACTCATCACAAGCTAGTGTATCATCAAAATGATTTTGATGCTGTTACTCTAAATCACAATGAATAAGCAAAGTGCTGTGTCAGTTTTAGCATTGAAAGTGTACGTTGACATAAACACAAAAACTTACCAGACACTCGAAAAGAGTAATCCGCATACATGTAGTTGGGAGCACCCATCACAGCACACCTGTAGTAGCCTCCATCAGAAATCCGAACCCTTGATATTCTGAACTCAATCCAGTTGTTTGTCTCAATCTTAGTGACTCTTCCTGTTAAGAGATGATTGGTGTACCCTGTACTGTCCAGAAGAGCGTGACACCCGCTGGTATAAACCTTACAGCAGAACTTGATATTTTGATTATAAACCAACGGGAAGTCAAGTCTCAGAAAAATGTTGCCAAACTCCTCAACCGTCTGCAGAGCACTCAATCCAGGAATATCTGGAAAAAAAAACAAAAAATGTTTAACATCCCCGACATAGGCACAGAAAATATTTTTGTTATTTTCTTTGCCCGACCTAACAACAGAAGAAAGACAAAGGACAACTTCATTTTCAAAGAATTATTCAAGGTAGATGAGCACTTTTGACAGTCTTTTTTAAAAGTTTCCTTGCAAATAAAAGAGGAAGGTCTTCATTTAGCAGCTTGGTGCCGGCAAATGTGTTCCTTGGTGCAGTTTTGTCATCAGGAATACTGCCATAACTTCCCTTTTCACATTTACTTTACCCTAAATTGGACAACTACATTTACAACGCTGTGTGCTACGGAAGCAGACTTGGCCGCAATCATCAGCTCCCTGTAATGTTACATACATATTGTATACAGTGGTTCCCTGCATATTGGCACTCTCATTCGAGCAAAATTTATGTTATATTTTTAAAACGGTATTTGTTTTCCACAGAAAACACATTTCATTCACCCAAAGTTGATAATCATTTATAAGTACAGTAGGTGATAGTAAAGCATAAAATGGACAACATTATATTAAAGCATACAGTAGCGTTCAAAATAATAGCAGTCCAGTGTGACCAACCAGTTTTGCCACTGTTATTAATATATTTTTATTGCTACATGGCAAACAAGTTATCCGTAGGTGTTAGTAGATTCTCAGAAAACAAACAAAAATGTTAAGGCTGTGCAATTAGTTGAAAGGGGTGTGTTAAAAAAAAAAGCAATTTCTGCCGTTGACTTTACAAACTTAAAACTATTTTGTACAAACTTTGTTTCTAGGATTTGATTTTTATAACTGCTTCACATCTGTGTGGCATGGAGTTGACCAACTTGTGGCACCTTTCAGCTTTTATTCCACTCCAGGATTCTTTAACAACATTCCACAATTCATTAACATTTCTTGGTTTTGCTTCAGAAACAGCATTTTAGATGTCACCCCACAAATTCTCGACTGGATTAAGGTCCAGTGATTGGGCTGGCCACTTCAAAACATAAATTCTCCTCTTCAGCGTAATGCAACATGACCTCTTCAAGTATTTTGACATATGCAAACTGATTCATGATCTCTGGTATGCGTTAAATAGATAAATTCTTCCATCCATTTTGATAGTTGTCTTCCGTTTTCTGCCACATGTCTCTGGGTTTGCTCTCCATTTTAAGTCATTGGAGATCATTTTATCTGAACAGCCAACAATTTTTTCCACCAATTCATAAGGTATCCCTAGTCAAATCAACTTTTTAATCAAAGTACGCAGTTCTTGTGAACAAGGTCTGGAACGACCCATTTTCCCCTGGCATTCAAAGAGAAATTCATGTTCAACAAGTGCTGGTTTAATCCTTAAATGGGGCCACCTCATTCTCACCTGTTTTTTTACAAAATGTATCACTGATCAGTGATTGAATACCACACTGCTATTTTTGAACAAACCCCTTTTAATTAATTACCCAATAGCACACCCTTAAGAGTGTGCATATCATGAATGCTGGGTCTTGTTTGTTTTCTGAGAATTTACGGCACTTACTGGCAACATGTTTGCCATGTAGCAGTACAACTATACTAATAACAGTACTTAACCTGGTTAGTCACATTGGACTGCTATTATTTTGAACACTACTGTACATGTACAAAGTAACAATGAAACATCAGTACAATATTGCACTGCCTATGTGGCAACGGAAGAACCAGCTCCTACAGTCAGTCAGTATTCTTACATCTTGCAATTCAGCCTTAAAACTTGCAATAAGGTAAACGCATACATGCTGTACGTACTGCTGCCTTCCGTGCAGACAGTGGGCTTTCCATTTGTGGTCATGGCGGTAGTGCTGTCTAGTGCCAGTCCCAAGCACAAATAAATGTAAAGGTTAGACAGTGGTGTGACTCAAACGTTAGTGATTTTTTTGCATGGTTTTCACAGTCAATGTTAACACAACTGAACACAAAATGTAGTTTTTAAACAAAACTTTTTATTATGGATTGCCCCCTAATCCTAATAACTGGTTGGGCCACCCATAGCAGCAACAACTGTTAGTAAGTTGCAATGAATCTTTTACAGCGCCGTGGAGAAATTTTGGCTCACTTGTCTTTGCAGAATTGTTGTAATTTGGCTTTTTGAGCATGATCCGCCTTTTTAAGGTCATACCACCGCATCTCAATAGGATTTAGGTCAGGACTTTAATTGGGCCACTCCAAAGTCTTCATTTTGGTTTTTTTCAGCCATTCAGAGGTGGACTTGCTGGTGTGTTTTGGATCATTGTCCTGCTGCAGAACCCAAGATTGTTTCATGTTGAGGTGGCGAACAGATGGCTGGACATTCTTCTGGATTTTTTGACAGCAGAATTAATGGTTCCATTTCTTACGGGTTGAAAGGCTCAAGCATACCCACGACCCTAGTGAAGATAAGCGGCACTGAAGATGGATTGAAGTCTTCCAGATACTGAAGCAACTCTATCGCCCTGACCAGAAATGGAAAGCTCACAGTCTACATGGAAGGCAGCAGCATGTACAATTACACCACTGAGCCAAATGTAACAATATATAAAGCATCTATCATAAAATTAGTGCCAAAATTATACAAAGACATTCATTCATTCATTTTCTATACCACTTATGCTCATTAGGGTCACCGGTATGCTGGAGCCTATCCAAGCTGACTTTGGGCAAGAGGCGGGGTACACCCTGGAGTGGTCGCCAGTCAAAAACAGGGCACATATAGACAAACAAGCATTCACACTCAAATTCAATACCTATGGACACCAATCACCAATTAACCTAACACAAATGCAGTGGGAACATGCAAACTCCACACAGAGATGCCCAACAGGGATTCAAACCGTGAACCTCCTGACTGTGAGGCCAATGTGCAACCCACTCATCCACTATGCAGCCCTATACAAAGACAAATACACAAAATAATCTAAAGAAAGTGTTTTATTTGGTGTTAGCCATTAGCTTATTAAACACTTCAGATTCACCACAAGACAAATGCGAAAAGGTATGTACACATTAATTTTCAATAAACATATTCTTACTATTCTCACAAAATTAAAACATTCATAAACACTTTGAATAATTCAAAATTCCACATGATAAATTAATTTACACCCGACAACATTGTCTTGCAAATCAAAACAGCTGAGGCACGTAAAGCAGATTACAGCGATGAGGCTGGGTCAACCTGCACTTCCATGAACTGCAGGATGATGAAAAGAGTGCAAAAATTGAGCAAACGAGAAATGCAGTACACAGACAGTTAATGCATAACTCAAAAAGAGGGCATGCTCCTTTTTGTAGTGGTTTGAATTGTATGTATTATTTCGTAAAGTTTGACTGTGGGCCGCCTTCTACTCGTCAGTGAATGTGATGACGTGGATTCCCTGCTGTTGCAGCTGCTCCAGCTGCTCCGGTGTAGCTTTTGTGTAGACTGTTTGAGCCTGTGCCATCGCTGCATCTGCTACTGTTGAAACACAGATTGACACTTTTGACACAAGTGCTCTAATTGTGTGAATGATGAAGAATTCTGAAAATGTTTCTAATGATACACACACACATACATACATACACACCCATATACCCACACACACACCTAAAAAAAAACATAGGTTACTATACTATGATTAAAGGTCTATCAAACTTCTGGGATATTGATCTGGTCAGTTAAGTAGCAGAGGGGGTTGTTAATCAGTTTCAGCTGCTTTGTTGTTAATAAAATCAACAACAGGTGCATCAGAGGGGCAACAATGAGACCTGGAAAACCATTCCTGTTTTGGGGTCTGTCTCATTGTTGCCCTTCTGATGCAACAAAGCAGCTGAAACTGATTACCAACCCCCTCTGCTACTTAACTGACCAGATCAATATCCCAGACGTTTGACTGATAGGTTACTATACTCTGATTAAAACGTATATATCACAGAGCAGGCGAACACAGTGATATTTGAGAAGTGAAATTAAGTTTTAAGGATTTACAGAAAGTGTGCAATCATTAACAAAATTAGGCAGGTGCATAAATTTGGGCACCCTTATTTTTTTATTGATTTAAATATCTTTAGCACTAATTATTGAAACACAAAATTTGTTTGGCAAGCTCACTGACCCTTGACCGACATACATACACAGGTCATGCCAGTCATGAGAAAGGGTATTTAAGGTGGTAAATTGCAAGTTGTTCTCCTCTTTGCATCTTCTCCGAAATTTGGTAACATAGGAGCCTCAAAACAACTGTCAAATGGCCTGAAAACAATCACAGTTCTGGTTAAGGCCCTGAGTGGCAGGCCAACTCAGACAAGCAGAGGAAAAGGATGGTGAGAACAGTCAATCTCAACCCACAGACCAGCTCCAAAGACCTACACCATGACCTTGCTGCAGATGGTGTCACTGTGCATCGGTCAACTATTCAGCGCACTTTGCACAAGGGGATGCTGTATGAGAAAGAAGCCGTTTCTGCGCACATGCCACAAATGGAGTCGCTTGAGGTATGCTACAGCACATTTGGACAAGCCAGATTCATTTTGGAATAAGGGGCTATGGACTGATGAAACAAAAACTGGGTTATTTGGACTTAACAAGGGGCGGTGCATGGAAGATGAAGCATTCCAAGATAAACACTTGCTGTCCACAGTAAAATTTGGTGGTGGCTCGTTTAATCTCGTTAAAGTTGAAGGTTGCATGGATTACAGTCACTATCAGTAGATTGTTGCCAAACCCTAAACACTGCTCGAATTCTACGAAGGCATTCACGCAGAGGAACAAGTACAACATTCTCGATTGGAATCTCAGTCCCCAGACCGGAATGATGAAAATATTTGGTTGTCAATGCTCGGAAACCATCAAACCTGACTGTTTTGTAAAGAAGAATGGACAAAGACCAGAATCCACACCCTCATTGGCAGTGTTTAAAGACTTATTTCTGCAAAAGGATGATATACTAAATATTGGTGTAATTTTGTTTCTTTTGGGGTGCTCAAATTTAAGCACCTGCCTATTTTTCTTTAAATAATTATTGTACACTTTTTGTAAATCCATCCATTGATTTATTTTCTATACCGCTTATCCTCATTAGGGTCGCGGATATGCTGGAGCCTATCCCAGCTGACTTTGGGTGGGAGGCGGGGTACACCCTAGACTGGTCACCAGTCAATCGCAGGGCAGACATACAACCATTCACACTCACACTCTAATGGACAATTTAGAGTTGCCAATTAACCTAACATGCATGTTTTTGGAATGTGGGAGGAAACCCCACATTCCAACTGAAGAAATCCCACGCACGCACAGGGATAACATGCAAACTCCACACAGAGACGCCCAACGGAGAATTGAACCCTTGACCTCCTGACTGTGAGGCCAACATGATACCCATTCATCCACCGTGAGGTTTTTTATAAATCCTAAAAACATAATTAAATTTTTCAAATATCACTGTTTGTCTGCTATATGACATATATGATATGATAAAAGATATAACTGAAGTTGCTAATCCAAACAACTAATGATTCATAAAAGGAAAACTTTGAAAATGATCAGGGGTGCCCAAACTTTTGCATACCACTGTATGTAACTTATTAACTCCGTTAGTGTTACTCAAGCTGAGCATTGTTGTCTTTTTTAAAAAAAGATTACTTTTGGCCAAAGCTTCAAATAATACTTCTACAGTATATTCAAATGTTTTAAGTATATTAGACAGTTTTTTCCTCATGTGAAGTTTGTGTGAATGTATGAGTGTATGCTTGTTTGTGTTATTTCTTAAAATGAAAACTATAAGGTGATAGTTTTCACTGGGTGGTAGATAGATATAGCCAGTGTGTGAAAAATTTGCACTGGGTGTGACAAAACAAAAGTGTATATTATAGCAAATGTAAATATAAGTGCAGCAGAGGCCAGAGAACACTATCATTCAACCTGTCCAGTTAGAGAACAGACCTGTGACGGCAGAGTGGGCCACAACATCCATATCTTGCTCCTCTGAAGCAGCTGGCACATACTCGTGGCTTACTGCAATCTGAACCCCAAAAAATGAGTGAAACATGTTTGAACAACCACACTTTCTAATACTTGTTCTGTTTGAGGTGTCTCACATGTTGCTCCTGCAGAAAGACTCCTTCATGCTCATACTGAATGATCTGCCCATCTGGCATCTGAGGGACATTTAGTAGATCCACCATCAATCTCACATGCTTCATGTATCATTCGGCTATGGTAGTAAGTGTAATACACTCACCTGTATGTGATTTCCATCTGCTACTACAACATACTCCTGCGGGATTAAATGTGGCACTCCATCCTGTGAGATGATATACTGGACCTGAACATAGGTGTTGTAAGTCAATAATTCAAGCATTTAGTGAGGTTGTAGAATTACAGAAAGGCTTCAAACCTCTGTGACCTGGTTGTCTCCTGTCATTAGGTGCTGGACTGCATGTCCATCTATGGTGGTTATCTGCTGGATGTATGTGCTCTCCTCCTGCTTGACGCAAACAGGGATTGTGATTAGCCAATTTAACTCGTATACGCTTTGCTTTGAAGAGTTAAGTCAGACTTAAAAAGATCAAACTCATTCTATCTGTCCCTGGCAGAAAAAGTCAATTGTATTAAAATTAGTGTGCTTACCTAAGTTTTTATACCTGTTTCAGTGTATTGCAATTTACCTTCCTAAATTATTTTTAAAAACTACCGACAACTGCTACAAAAGGCCTAAATTAAAAGGGGGCTTGGCGCATCCAAATTTTTGTCAGTACTAGTGGGCCACAAATGTTAAAAAAATGATCCACAGGTTCCACACTCGCAATGCAGACTGCTGTTATTTTGAAGCCTCATCTTGCATCTCTACATTCCTTCAGGCCCTGGTGACCTGTAACCTCCCTTGTACTACATCAGATTTCACCGACAACCCAGTTGTAATACACACTTTCGAAATTTGGTAACAATCAAGAAGTTCGGGCTGAATAGCTTTTTCCACGCCAGCCACACTACATGCAATCATCTTTTACCACCAGGCCAAATTGGACTCTGAATTCTCTTGCTGGCCAGGACAGGGTAACTGCTATTTTAAGGATTTATATATAAATAGTACCTTAGCAAGGTTCAAAGACTCATCACTCAAATTTAACCTCCCAAGATCCAGCCTATTTCGATATTTCCTGATCTGCCACTTTCTTCAGTGTAGTGATACACATTTCTCATATGTGCCTGGTGTCTGCATTTAACAAACTGTTGGAAAGCTCTTTCAACCCTAAAAAATGAATTTGAACAATTAAGGAGTGTATAGCCTCTCTCTCAAAAATGTAACTGTTTAAAAGATTAGCGCGGACTGGGAAAACGGCCTGGACCTGTAAAGGGTAAACGACAGCACTTCCTGTAAGATTGAGGAGAATACAATTTAAGGTAGGCCTGCAACTAACGATTATTTTGATGAGCGATTAATTGGTAAATTGGTTGCTTTGGGTAGTGACCGAAAGGACAAGATCGCAGGTACACGCGGCCGAAATTAGTTTTCTCCGAAGGGTGGCTGGGCTCTCCCTTAGAGATAGAGTGAGAGGCACTGTCATCCGGGAGAGACTTGCAGTAGAACCGCTGCTCCTCCGCATTGATAGGAGCTAGATGAGGTGGCTCGGGCATCTGGTTAGGATGCCTCCCGAACGCCTTCCTGGGGAGGTGTTCAGGGCACGTCCAACCGGTAGGAGGCCTCGGCGAAGACCCAGGACACGTTGGAAAGACTATGTCTCTCAGCTGGCCTGGGAACGCCTCGGCATCCGCTGGGAAGAGCTAGACGAAGTGGCCGGGGAGAGGGACCTCTGGGCTTCCCTGGTTAGGTTGCTGCCCCCGCAACCCGACCTCGGATAAGCGGAAGAAAATAGATGGATGGATAATCTTGAAGGTTTAACACATATTGGTGTTCCAATCCCAGTACTGTGAAAACCTGTCAATGTATGTGCGAGTCAGGATGAGAGTGGGGATTCCGCTGAAAATGAGATTTTATTTTTGTGCCTTGGATAATACTTTTTCATGCTTCTTAAACTTTGGCTTATAATTTGGTATCAAATTAATATGCAGACAGCTCAAATTCAACCCATTCAAAACCTAAAAATCCCAACATCCAACAAAATTCATGATGTAGGACAAATACTTAGATACTGTATTCAACCGCAAGAGAAATTCACATTTTGACGAACTTGTCCAAATTTACGATGCAAAATACAGATTTTTGAAACAGAATTACTTACCTATAAAATTAATTAACCATTTAATCATACATAATATTTGAATTTGATGAAAATTAAAAATGCTTTGTTTCTGCAGGAGTAGAGGGTACATGGCTTCAAGTCAAATGTCTGAAGAGTACGACAGTGTGAAAAGTTTGGGAACCCCAGCTCTACTGCAAATCAACGACTCACTGGCACAGACTGCTGCATGTGCATCAACAATAGATAAATAAGAAATAAATAAACTTTAGGGGCAGACTTTGCGTTTGGCATCTGCTCGTCTGATCTGGGGGAGGGAGCAGTGCCTTGTTTGATGGTCAAGGTGTGAAGCAAGTAGTACAACAATATGGCCTGTGCTGGACAGGCACAGCCATACTTAGTTGTAGTTTCACTGTTCTACCACTTTTTTTGTGTTGTGCATACATGTATGCATTTTCCTACACACAAGTATTAGTGGAAAAACCCAAATGTTGCGTGGGAATGTTTCTACGCACGCATCTCTGCAGTAGTTTGCTTTGCAAGGTATCAGAAAAAAGCAAAAATGTTAATTCTGATGTGCGTAACTATCTTGTTTTGCATGAAACACAAAGACAATAGGTCCGCTTTTTTGGATGACTAAGGAAATTCAAAAATACTCACATTTGGGAGGCGGAAATAGGGATGTTTACAATACATTTTTAAATGAAACGATTAATCAATTACCAAAACAGTTAATGGGGCTCATAGCGGCAGTGGCTTCTCGTTGAAAAGAGCAGTACGCGCTTTTATGTTAGTCTCTAAAAAGACCAGAAAACATTAGTTTTTTCGCTGGTATCTTTTCTGAAAAATGCTACATATAGTGACAAATTTGGCAAAGTTAATCCCTCTTGCTAGGTCTTCTTTTTCTCTAGCATACCAGTTACGTGTGAGGTGTGTTACGAAGCAGTCATGATGCCTACTAGTGTCCGAAGTTGGCACGACAAGCTATATTCACAGACAGCCCCATTATAATGTTTTTATGATTGATGGCAAACATGTAGTGCCAAAACTATATTTGGCAATCAAAATGTATTGATGGCGAGCTGCCACAAATAAATAAATGTGTGGAAAAATTATCTTTATGGAAAGTTGTGACAAAAGGCTCCTACCTGGTTTGATAGAGACTGATCCTGCGGAGGATCTGGACTGATGACTTTCTGATGGGGCTGCAGAGCTGTAACAGACAAGCACTATTACTCTTTGGCTTTACTTTAAATGTGTTTTATTTTTTTATTACCAAGAAAGATTTGGGTCTCTTACACTGTAATGTAGTCAAAGCCTCATCATCACTGTTGACTATAATAGTCTGCTGGGATGCGAGGTTGGGGTTCTTACGATTGGGGTGCTCCTGGTTGTGGAGACGCTCCATGTGGAATTTGAGGTGCCCATTACGATTGAAGCTGGTTAGAAAAACCATCAGCTATTAAACAGTACATAAACACATGCATCACAAAAAAGTACAACATTTTCTACTGCCTTGAAGATAGTACAATATATTTGATTAAATACAGTGACTGGAAGAGGTGTTGGTTTAATATTTTGTAGTTTTCAGTGGACAAGAACTGCAGTACCATCATATCAACAGCTCTCTGTAGTTAACTAACCAAAATTGTATCGACAACACCAGTAGTGCAGTTCTACATGACAGCAAATTAGTACAATTAATTAATGCAGTTGGGGAATATTGGAAGAATTTTTGCAGGAGATGATGGGGGTGAATGTACAGTAGTGTTCAAAATAATAACACTCCGATGTCACTAACCGGATTAAGTACTGTTATTAGTATATTTTTACTGCTACATGGCAAACATGTTGTCAGTAATTGCAGTAGATTCTCAGAAAACAAACAAGACCCGGCATTCATGATATGCATGCTCTTAAGGGTGTGTAATTGGGCTATTACTTGAAAGGAGTGTGTTTAAAAAAAAATAGCAGTGTGGCATTCAATCAGTGATCAATTTTGTGAAAATACAGGTGTGAATCAGGTGTACCCTATTTAAGGATGAAACCAGCACTTGTTGAACATTCATTTCTCTTTGGAAAAAAGATTGTTCAAGACATTGTTCAGAAGACCAGCGTACTTTGATTAAAATGCTGATTTGCCTTAAAATGGAGAGCCAAACCAGAGACACGTCCTATCAAAATGGATCGAAGAATAACCAGAATTGCAAAGGCTCTTCCATTGATCAGCTCCAGGATGATCAAAGACAGTCTGGAGTTACCGCAAAGTACTGTGACAGTTAGAAGATGTCCGTGGGACGCTAATCTATTTACAAGAACCCCACGCAAGTACCTCTGTTAAAAAAAGGCATGTGCAGAAGAGGTTACAATTTGCCAAAGAACACATCAACCTAATAAGAAATGGAGGAACATTTTGTGGACTGATGAGAGTAAAATTGTTTTTTTTGGGTCAGGGTCCGCAGACAGTTTGTGAGACGACAGGTCACGTTACACAGCAAAGACAGAAGCATGGTAGTGCAAGCATTATGATATGGCCATGTTTCTCCTACTATCGTGTTGGGCCTATTTATTGCATACCAAGGATCATGGATGAGTTTGCATATGTCCAAATACCTAAAGAGGTCATGTTGCTTTATGCTAAGAGGACATGCCCTTAAAATGTGTGTTTCAACAAGACAATTACCCAAACACAATAGTAAAAGAGCAAAATCTTGATTCCAAACCAACAAAATTAATATATAGTATGATAGTATGTAATATGAAAATAAAAGACAGAAAGCTAGTATAAGATATTGTTAGGTATATCTATATACATGTTCATCATTTATTTGCTCCTATACACATTAGTTCTCTATTCTTAAGAAAGATCTTATAACTTCTGCTGTCATAATCTTCATATGTGTGTGTGCTCAGCAATGAAATTATGTAGCTGTAGAGAGAAGGCCAGGGCAGCTTCCAATATCGCTTGAAACATTCTGTTCTAATAATTATCATATTAGCCTTCACAGCCTTTAGATTAAAACACTATGTTGCGACTTTGCAGCTTGAAAGAAACTCCTTCCATTTAGGGCTGCAACGTGTGATATGTAACAAGGAACACCCAAAGAAAATTTAAAAAGAGGAGCTGGCAGAGTGTCTTCAGAACAGCAGGAAGATGTAACTGAGTACATCTCTGTGCATTCTCCTCGCGAGTAAAAAGCAATCTTTGTTGTCTTCTTCCTTGTTATGAGTGTTTTAGGTTGCTTGAACCTGACAGATATATAATAAAAGGACAAAAGAGAAGGAGCCTGATAACAAAAATGACAGGACACAGTGAAGAATATAGATGCCAACTCTATCTATGAAAGGGTGCCCCAAGATCGATGGCTCCATGAGGTTTAGGTACAAACAAATGTTTATATTATTATAATAATTTGCATTTACATGAAAAAGAATGTTTTTAAGTGAGACAATAGAAATGATGACTATTTCTGAGGACAGGGGTCCATTGCTTTAATTGGATTGTTAAAAGGGGTTAAGAACCACAGCATTCATTTTTGAAAGTGTATCTATGTGTGTAATTTTAAATATATAAGTTAAAACCCTTGTTCCTACCTTTGACCACAAAGTTTGCAAGAAAATGGCTTTTCTTTGGTGTGGGTCAGCAAGTGTCTGCGCAGGTCTTTCTTGTTCTTTGAGGCAAAGCTGCAGCTGGGACACTTGTGAGGTCGTAAGTAGGAATGCAGCTCCATGTGAGTCTAAAGCAAACAAACGAGGATTATGTATGATGTGGTTTGTATTTTGGGAAGCTTTATGTTATAAATGGTCATTTGTAGAACTCACCTTAACCTGAGGCCAGGAGTTTGATTTGAAGTCACAGTCAGGGCACTTGAAGGTGTTAGAGTCCAAGTGCGCCCTCTTGTGGTTCTCCATGTCAGAACGGCCATGGAAAGACTCCATACATATACGACAGCAGAACCGCTTGGTGTTCACACCAAGGGAGCTCATAGCAGGGGGGGTGGTGGGAGCTTCACTGCTCAGCTAAAAGTACATGTTAAAACCTTAAAGAGGACATGAGACATTCAGCATGGACCAATCTTTGATGTCATTACCTCCACCTGTTGCACAACTCCATCAGGCAGTCCGGGAGCAAGGTAGAACTTTTCACTTTTGAGGTTCAATGCTTCAGACCCTTCTGCTGCCTGAGGCTCATTATTCTCTTTACTGCAAGAGGATACATTTCACAGTTGAGGCTGGCCATATGACAAAATGCCCTTAGTCAAACGATTAAAAAAAACAAAAAATTAGTGAAGGTTGTATGAACAGTTAGCACTACCACACCTGCAGTCAGAGCTCTGGACTACTTCTGTCACCTGCTCCACCATATTGAACTCCCCATCATTTTCATACGGTTCTATAGCGATCTGAGCCAGCTCTCCTTTCCCGGAGGTGGTTCCCTCATAGGCCTCTTGCAGAACGGTCTCGCCGTTCTCAGACACGTGGACGGTTACAACCTTCTGGGCTTGAACCGGGGCTGTGGACACTGCACTCCACTCTCCCTTCTCCAAAGCTTTGACCTCTGCACTGCCATCTGACTTCAACACTGCTACCTAAGGAGCACAAATAGCAATGGTGGTTGCAGAGCCTTTTACCCTTTCCAAAATACTTCAGTATATGAGCATTTGCACCGACTTGTAAAGAGTTTCCAACCAATTCCCGAGCATTGCTCATATTTAGCAGCAGGTTCAGGGCATTTTGGGAGGCGAGATCACCGGTTTCACCTGGGAAGCGGACCAAGACAATTAAATTCAGCATGTCTTCAAGGCACTACATTGAATAAAGTAGTACAAGACCATGTATTTATTATTGTATTATGATTTAAAATAATATAAGTATACAATGAAAATATGTTTTGAAGTATGTCTAACTTTGTTCATAGATGATGGTGGTGTTTCCAAGTGCATCCCGCGACACTGAGGCATTTCCCATTCCCTGAATGGCTTGAAGAGCTACAGGATCCACTGAAACCTGATGTGTGAAAACAAGAAAACCAAAGTGACATATTCCCATAATTATTAGGTTACTAATTTTCATCAATTGTAAATGACAGCATAGACTAACAATGGTGCTTGGCAAGACTTGTGTTCCTTCCTCATGTTGCCGTTTAAGCTCCTCCATTTGCTGCAGGGTGAAAAAAGGTTTGCGTCGTCTCTTGGCGGGCTCCATGGGGTGAGAGATGGACCACTCTTCAAAAGCTTCCGGGTGGCGACACTGTACGTGCAATCGCAGATTCTTTCTGTGTTTTGTTACGAAGTGACACTTATTGCAGGAGAAAGGTTTCTCTCCTATGGAGAACACACATTTAGAGCCCCATTCAAACAGATACAAACTGAATAACAGTAGTAATAACAATTAATACAATGAAACAATGGATTAATAACAATAACAACCACATTCTGACCTGTGTGTTTGATGGCCAGATGGGAAACTAAAAACTCTTCTTTGGAAGTGGAGTATTTACAGTAGTCACATTTGAAGGGTCGGTCGATGGTGTGAGACAGCTGATGGTTCAGCAGCAGCTTCTTGTTGTCACATGTGTAATCACAAAACTCACACTTGAACCTAAAAATTCACAACCAGGTTACCCCCGACATTTTTAACTAAAATGCAGATTGTCACTTGACAGATCTTGACATCTACAGATCTTTTTAATAGTGAGATAGATGACTGTGATAACATAATGCAGAAAATATACATTTAAATTTTAAAAATCATAGAGGAATTTGTTACTGACTTGCTGTCTCCCACAGTCTGAATGTGGGTAAGGAGGTGCATTTTGAATGTGTACCGCTTCTTGAAGGATTTGCCACACTGAAATAGAAAAAGGTTAGGAACACTTCAGAGCATTTATATTCAAATAATCAGACACTAAACAACAACAATTTGCTCATAACTGTCATAAAAAGAGATGTGATGTGAGTCCTTGTTGTCAGACCTTGTCACACATGTGTGGTTTCTCTGCACTATGGGTCTTCAAGTGCTGCGTGAGCCTCTTCTGCATGGGGTAAACCTTGTGACACACAGGGCATGGGAACTCAGACAGTGTCATCACCTGCAGAATTTTGACAGAAAGTCACACATTTGACTAATCAAGTGCTTCAAAACAGACTGCAGCTGTTGAACTTAAACATGAAGGTACATATTATTAATATTTTATTATGAACGCCATCCAGCAATGAAATGAAAAAATCAGCATGAAAACAGAACTTACCATTACGTTCTTTTTTTTCCTAAAAGACAACAAAATGATAAACATAGTTAGAATTTGTGAAACCTTGTAGCACATTTTCACGTACAGTGTACCAAGCAGCCTACTTGTCTTTGCTGTGAACTGCTGAGTGACGAACAACATCTTTTCTGTAGACACTTGAGTAATCGCACTTCTCACACTTGAAAGGCTTTGTACCTTCATGATTAAACATGTGCTCCTGCAAAACACACACAGGACAATGCACAGTAGCACATATAAGTTTAGCAAAGTGTGCAATGACTTTTTTTTAATGAAGAAAGACCTTGAGAGAGGACCAGCGCTTGCAGCGATAGTTGCACTGGAGGCATTTGAAAAGTTCAGGTTCGTTGCCCTCATGGGATTCCACGTGGAAGCGCAGGTCGTCTTGAGTGAGGAAGCGAGAGCCGCAAATACAGCAACTGTGAGGTCTCAAGAGCGGTTTGAGGGATTTGAAGTACTGACTAGAAGTAAAAGAAAAAACAAAACTGTTCATATGAATGCTTTATAAGATGGTATTTGTCACACAGTACTTGTTACTTAACTACCTCTACAACTACACTGATTAAATTAGTTACAGATGAGACCTTATATGTCAAAGTTAAAATTGGGGTAAAAACACAAGAAAAAACAAGTACGAGTATTTGAACAGAACAGTTCATATTTACTTTCGACTGAAATGCTTCTTGTACTTCTTGCGAAGAAAGCACTTGGAGGGGCGACCTCTTTTTCTCTCAATTAACTCTTCTGGCTGTGAGTTGGAGGATGGGTCTTTGTTTTCTGAGTCGGACTGGCTTACAGCTGCCTCTGCGGTGTCCCTATCAGTCACCAGCGCAGGGCCATCATTGTCTAAACCAGATGAGCTCGCCTCATCGGCAGCACTTGGGTCTGCATTCATTCTTGGCTTCTTAGCTAAACTCTCTGCCTCTGTGACAAAAAACAGCGATTAATAAATACAGAGCTTTTTTGAGCAGGCTGGTTGTTGTACTGATCTTTTAAAGCGGACCACTCACCTTTGCTGTTGTAGCCTTCTTCCTGCAAGCTGTATTTCTTTGGGCGGCCAATTTTACGTCTAGGACGAGCTTGAGAGGAGGAGGAAATAGGAGTAATTGCTTTTCTAATACCGGATGGGGATCTTCCTTCGCAGTCCTCTTCATCTGGGTGGTAGTCACTATCCCCTGAGAATCATAGGACATAGAGCATAGGTAAATGTGTCTCTACAGTACAGCTTTATGTGGCGTTTGCAGGTTCTCCACATGCTTGTGTGGGATTTCTCCAGGTACTCTGGCTTCCTCTTGCATCCCAAAAACATGCCTTTTAGATAAATTGAAGACTAAAATTAAAGTTGTCTGTAGATGTCAATGTGAGTGTGTACGGTTGTTTGTCTATAAAGTATATGTAATGTGATTGACTGGTGACCTATCCAGGGTGTACACCAGCCTCTAGTTCAAAGTCAGCTGGAATAGGATTCAGCACAACAATTACACAAATCAAGACACGCAGGTAAAAAGTGGATGGAAGCATAGCTCCTAATCAATGGACATTCACAATCTCCAAAGTGAAAGTGATCATAAATAATCAAATCAGAATTCTGCACGCACCTTCAGAATTATCAAGAGCACCAGCATCAGGAACATCATCTTCTTCCTCCTCTGGCTGAACAGACCTGGAAGCTTTTGCCTGCATGGCCTTCCTCTCCCCAGCTTCCCCTGGCTCTGCCTGGTGCTGGGCCAGCGCAGTACTTTTGGGAGGGCGTCCACGTTTGCGCTTGGTTTGCAAATCCCCTTAGTGGCAAAAATATACAAGATAAACAAAATAAAGTGATACAACCATTGATTATAGTTGACCATGCTAACATACTTGTAGGTTTGAAGTGTTTGTCCCTCATGTGGTTAATGAGTGTGTCTTTAGAGGCACTCTTATATGGACACATCTTGCACTTGTACTGCTGCACAATCACAACTTCCATCATCTCCTCCAACTCAGCCAAGTTGGGAGGACGGTCTGCAGAGCCTTCTGCTACTGCTGATGCATCAAGTTCCTGGCCCTCTGCAGATTCCTCCTGAGGCTGCTGGAAGTCCTGAGGCTCTTCTAGGCTGGCTGAGCAATGTGGGGAAACATCAGGTTCTGGGTTGGAGATGTAGGTGCCACTGCTGCTGATGTATGGCCCTGGCTGACTCTCGCTGCACTCCAGTGCTTCAGCGACCCCCCCTGAATCGGCTGTGTCTACTACATGGTGGTCTGATGACGAGCTGTCATCAGTATAAAGAGATGCATCAGGTCTGTTGCTATTTTTGGTATAACGAGAATGCTGGGGCTGATGTTTGGAGTGCTGCGGCTGATCGGGATCCTGGTTTTGCTCATCTTCATCATCATCGTCATCACCATTCTTTGCTTGATACTGAGAACACCCAGGTTGCTCAGAGTCTGCCGCTGCAACACACTCTCCGCCATATTCAACAGCATACTGCCGGCTTGTCTGAGCCCTGTGATCTGCACTGCTGTCGATGTAGGCACGTGAATTATGTGGCTGCTCTCCATCATCCACAATACACAGATACCCAGCACTGCACTCCACAACATAGTGCCCCTGGCTGGTGGGGTTTGAATCAGCCCTGCTACATTCCACATATCCAGGCAGGTCATGGTCACTGTTCTCTCCACTGTAATCAGGGAAGCCTGACTGGGAGCGCGTCTGGTCAGGTTCTTCGCCTGAACACTGCACGTAAGATGATGTTGACTCCCCTGTTTGGTCAGGGCCATCTGCGCTGCAGTCCATGTAATGTGAGGTGTGAGAGTGTTGGGGCTGATCAGGCTGATTGCTGCCATCTACTGGGTAACCAGAGTGTCCAGGCTGATCGTCTGGTTGGTCTGGCTCCAGATTATTCTGCAGGTGACCCTGGTCCAGACAAGTGGAAGTGGGACCCTCAGAAAGTGCTTCTATGGGTATGCGATCAGACAAGCCTGAGGAAGACATATTGGCTACCACAGGAGCACCTAAAAGAGACACAGACATGTTGACACACACGGACACTAAATTATTGCTTTATCAGTAAATAAATGCTGCTGCTGTAAAAACAAAAATTCCAGAAAATGAATGAATGAATGTTCTGGATTTTCATACGCAATTCAATATACATCGCTTGATCTTTATACATTACTGGAGATAGTGGTAAATTACAAAGTCAATCCAGTAATTATAACAAAAATGGTCACAGATTGGGCACAATTGACAATGATAAATAATAATAATGATGATAATAATGCTTTTGGCCCATGTCATTGTGAAGTGTAACATTTATTTTCAAATATTCCAAATAAAAATGAATACTTTGTTCTGTTCACAAAAATATCTTTAGTGAAGGAATGACAAATAAATTGTATATGATGTGATACAATTAATGAAGAAGCATTAACAACACATACCATCATCTGGACCTTGTAGTATGAAATATTGGGTTGGTTCTGCATCCCTATCTTCTGCACTAGTCACTGCAATGCAACCTATTGGAAAATTAGCAGAAAAGACAGCTTCTTTTTCTAGCAATCAAAAATACGGCTGCTCTATCTGTGACATATTAGGATGTACCAATACCATTCATAATGTCAGGCCCTATGGTGGACTCAATGATCTTGTCTATGGCAGAGCCCAGGTCTGATGAGGTAGTGGCAGTTGAGTCCGATACCATCATAGTGCCTTCCGACACAGCACTGGAGTGGACAACCACTTGGGCTGACTCCGACACCAGCACTGACTGAGTCACTGTGGACACGCTGGACACACTGGTGGACTGAGCCACCGATGAGGAGTCTGGGAGGTGAACCGATGATACTCTGACATCTGTACTAGAGCTGGTCTCAGGGATGAAGACCTTGTGAAGCAGGAAAAATAATGACAATAGTTATATGAAACAGAATGGGTTTCATTTAACATTTTTTGATATCATTAGACTAATGTTACCACAAGCCCCTCTGAACTCTGTCCCACATGGCAGTCTGATTCGGGTGCCTGAGCATGAGTAGAGGCAGCATCACTGCTGTCTGCAGACATGACCTCGGATGACTCCATGCCCATGCCGCTTTCAGATGGCTCCTCCATCCCTGAGGTGCCGGCATCACTGCTGCTTTCCACCTCATTCTCCTCTGAATCCATGACTGGCCATAGTAAAAAAGTTAAGGTAAATCATCAGCTCAGCTTAACTGAAGTGACAGCATCTTCAAGCATTCGTTTGAATTACGAATTGCGAGAGAGGGGCAAAATGTGAGTACCTTTTTCCTGGGGGATTTTATTTTAATTATGTTGTTCTTACATTGAGAGTTTGGGAAAACAAGTAATTTATTTAAAAAATGTTTGCAACAATTTATATACAAAATAACTCATACACTTGCACATTCTAATGAGCCACTACAATAGCTGTATCAAAAGGTATGCACAGTGGTGCAGCTTATTTATGGCCATGTTCTAATCTCACCAAATCTCCTTTACCTCACAACTACTACTAATCGTTTAAATATAAAATAAATATAAAAATGTGCCGCTCACAAATCAGTGAGGAAACGGTAGCTCTTTCTTTGGCAGGAGCTATAGAGGCATGATTGGCTCCCAATGGAGCTCGCTCTGGTAAACACAGACAGCTGAATGAATCATTGCGGTGCCCCGTTAGCCATGGCCAATGAACTGCCTTTTTGGAAATGGGAAGAAGTTTTGTTTTTATTCTAAACTCCTATTGGTATTTGTCTTGTATATTTCTTAGCTTCATTTTAAGTGTTAAGTTGATAAGTGATTGTATTTTTGTATTTGTATTTTTGAGTAATGATGAACCATGGATGAAATGTGATTTCTGATGGGTTGATAAACTCATTTTGAGTTTTCTCATAGCTAATGGTTGACTCCTGTCAAAGACCTACCAGGTCCTTGCAGACCTGTGCAAACTTCAATGCCATTTTATGATGCGAACATGAATGGCTTATAGTCCGGTGTGGCTTATATATGTACAAATCTGTTTTTCTCTCAAGATTTAGTGGGTGCGGCTTAAACACCGGAGTATGATGATTTATCTCTATTTAACTGACACTGTAAGAGAAGTATGAATATAACAATACGTTCATTATTGTGATTGTGGTGTGATTTTCTTGTGCAAATTCAGAATTGTCCTCATTTCCTCTTATTTTTCCAACACATTCCCTCATTTCATAATGCGAATGTTGACAAGTATTTACAAAATAAATTATGACAGTGGCAGATAATGGGCATTATTATTTTTGTAAAAACAGACTTTTTTATTATAGTTTTTTTTTGGACCTCATTAGATTGTGCTAAGGGGTATGGTGTGGATTTGATTTATACCAGTTTGTCATCCAGCATCCCACTCTCAAACATTTATCTCTATCTTCCTAATTGGGGTACATCAAAGTCTGTCTGTTTGAATTCACTTCTGCATTTATGTCAGTCTTGATCTGGGGTGTTCAAAAGCGTTTTTTTTTTTTTTTTAGACTGCGCCACATTGTCATTATAAAATTAAGCAACTGCAAACATGTGAAAAATAGAGCAAAAAAAGCACAATGTAAAAAGAGAAATATGAACTGTTGACATAAATAATTAATAACTTGTCTGTATACCACTATACACTATATACCATCAACAAAAATATAAATGCAACATTTTGTTTTTGCGTTTATCTTTCATGATATGTACTTAAAATATATTTTTTATGTACACAAAAAGGTAAAATGCTGGGTAGCTTGTAGTACTATGTCTCCCAACATTTTGCCGAGTTGACCCCATTTTTGCTTGATTGCAAAATATGTTGACGAGGTTGTCAGAGAAGTAAACAAGGTAGCAGTTAACTTACTGTTGATTATCCAGTGTTTTATTGTTCATAGTTCATATTGTTGTTGCCGCTGGACTACCCAAAATGCCTTGCAGGCATTTGAAAATAACAGTTTTGAGTTATGTGTTAGGTTTAGCACGTAGTTTGTTTCATTGCACCGTGAGCACGTATGCCATTATATTTGATGACCATCTATATATGGATGGCCCCTGAGACAATTTTTTTTAACACACTGGCATTGTCTTATTTTGGGGTATGCATCCTTCAAAGGACCCAGCCTATACAATCGACGAAGGTTGGGTCCTCATGAGAGTCCTCCAGCCGTGAATAGAGCAATGTGAAATGGGATGGTCTAGCCTTCGGAACACTTCCTGGTTGTGTTATGAAATCACACCCGCTCGCTTCTTGCCATATGCTGTCAAACACACGGGTGATACTCCAGATTATGTCCCAGAAATACAGCAATATCAAACACTCCTACTAAGACGATGCTATATGTTTTTAAAATATGTTGTAAACCTGTAAATCTATTTTTTGTCAAATGCACAGACTGAATTTTTAATGATAAATAATCGCTTAGGATCTCGTCACGGTATCGATGTACATTCCAAATGCCATCAATAAAATTCCCCTACACATCACCACAATGGACCACTCCATCCACAGCGGTGACATTAACAAACCGCTTACCCACATGACTCCAAACATGCTGTGTGACATCTGATTGTTTTGTTTGTTTTTTGTTGCCAGCCTGAGCCATCTGGTAAATGCAATGAGAAAAAGCAAATGGAAAAAAAACAAAGACAAAACACAAAAATAAACAACAAAATGGAATAAACAAAGACAATACAGAAAAAGCAATGACAAAATGGAAAAGGAATATGACTACATTTGTGTATTATCCCTCCACTGTTTATCCTCACTAGGGTCGCGGGTATGCTGTACCCTATACCAGCTGACTGGGCGGGATACAACCTGGACTGGTCACCAACCGCAGGGCAGACCCCCATTCCCATGGCAATTTACCTAACATGCATGTTAGCAGTACCATGAGAAAGCCCACACGCGCACGGGGAGAACATGCAAACTCTAAACATCGAAATCAAGATTCGAACCCAAGTCTCCTGTGTGACCAACCTGCTAACCACTCAACCACCGTATTTCCCTTTAATGTTGTCACTCCTGTGAGTCCACGGCACCAGGAATTGAAATTAAAAAAGGAACCAAGGCTCTTGTAATTATTTTTTCAATTAATACTAAAAGAATATTTACAATATCAGAGTATCCCCTCCACATTCACTATTTGTTTCAGAATGCGGTGAAAAAGGTTAGCACGCTTCTGGTCTCGGTTGAACTGTTTTGCTTAGTTATGTCGGTGATGTTGTGACTTCTACTTAAATCAGTAGCAACACAATAATAGCCTAGCCACAAGTGTGCGGTATTAATGTTGGTCGATATGGGATTGGCAAGGTATCACTGAAAACGCTAACGGTGACGGGGGTTTAAGGAGACATTGGACGTTGTCAAAACAGCTTGCCTCTGCTTTCCCTTAGCAACAACCCTATGCAGCATTAACAGCCATTGTTGTCGATTGCATGAAATAAACAAGCTACGTAAAAGATGGATTCGTAATAATACATGTAAGGCAGGGAGCTCGCGTAGTCCATACCATTAACAGAACTAAACAAAGCAACGTTCATGTAGCCGCAAGTTTGAAAACAACGTGTACGTTAGCATTTTGTATCTTGGGGCCTAGCTGCCCTTGATCCTGCCTGCGCCGCGTCGCCATTTTCTAACAGGCTGGCCTCTTTTACATCAGGCATTCTCAGGGCTCTACTGGGGACCTCGAGGGTTGAGCCGGACCGCCCTACGGTCTCCCTGAAGAAAATAAATCTTAACCACATTGCGAGTGTCTGTTGTTTTTTCCTCTTACCTTGTATTTGCGAGTAGAAGCGTTTGGGTTAGCGTCGAGATGCGAAGCAGCACTGGCATTGGTCGTAGATATTTGTAGCTTCTTTCCCGTCGGGCGCCATGAGAATCTCCTCGCTTCCTGTTCGTCTGGCCGGGTCTTATTTATTGTGGTTGTTTAAACTGGCGACAATCGTAGACACGAACATGCAATTAAAATGTGTCCTTTTCTGATCGTCTATAATATGACTGTTTGTGTAACTTGTGATCAGTGTATGTCGTGATATTTGGAATAACCGAATGGACTATTGTCTTTACTGGGAGGCGAATCACGCATGTTTGCGCGGAGGAATATACACAGGCGCTACAAACAGCAGGCGTCGCAGGTCTAATTTTAAAAATATAATTGTTTGAAGTTTCCAAGCTGCTTTAAATCACCCGCCTACTTCTTACATATTTATTGTTTTTTGCATAGTGGATATGGAATTTCGGGGGTAGATGTAATGCGATGTTGTGTTTTTTACAGTTACGGATAAATACAAAAAAAGTGACAACCGATTGAGCGTTGCATCTGAACGTTTATTGCATCGAAAGTTTAAAACTCCCCAAACGTTTACCATTTTTAAATAATTTATGTGAGAGCCATGCATTGTATTCCAGTGCAAGTACTGGCTTTGAAGCCATTTTCCAGAAAGACATATAAAGAATTATACATACAAATCATAAAAACATATAAATATGATAATACTACAGATGGAAAAACAAATACTGTTTAAAAGTCTGCACCGGTCAGACACTTAATGTATAAATTACTCAGAAAATCTGGAATTTGATTCAGATGGTAATATTGCTATGAAGGCCAATGTGTGTGTCACATCAACCCAGAGAGTACTCATCAACTCATCAGGCCCAAATACTGATTTACGCTCTCCCGGAGTCCTGCACAGGCAGGACATAAGTGTGTCAACACATCAACAGAGGATTCCTCCCAGGAGTTCAAGAATCTGAGCAGTTGAGGAGGTCGTATTTGACATAACCAACACGATCCACCTGCTTGCCGGAAGTCATGCGCCAGTAGAAACGGTCCCAGTAGAAGTAGATGTGCCCTAAAGCAGAAATACTTACATTAGAATTACAGTATATAAAGTTATTGTATACCACAAACATTCAGGGAATTTGTCAAGTCCTGCTAATTTACAACTGTAACCGACAATTGCATTTACCTTTTAACTGGAACACATCGTGGGGCTCGTTGGGAACGCCACCGAAAACTGTGTGTGTGTATCGGGGGTAGCCACTTTCAACATTCTGGGTCTTCACATCAAATCTGTACACACAAAATAGTACAATCCAGTATTAAGATTAAGTTAACCCGACTTCTAATTTGTTTGGGAAAAGTAATGAAAAATGTTCTAATGTTTATTTTCATTAATTCGAACTCACCTCCAGTATTTCTCCCCACTGAAAAGCAGAACTTTGTTTTTTCCCCTCTGCAGTGCCCCGTCCACCTTGTCCAAGCTATTGGGGAGGCCGAGTTTCTCTATGCTGCGGGGACCAAGGACATTCTGTCCTGTGTAAACCCAGAATTGTCGCCCTAGGAAGACACCCATTGCTTGTTAGGTTGTAGCTTCTTTGGGCTTGCATGTGCCATGTACAATGCATGAAGCGCATTTACCAGAGAAGAAGTACAATTTCTTGGTGAGAATGTCTTCAAAGGCAGCATCAATGACTGCAGGCAGTGCAGGCCAACGCTCAGAAATTTTGAATGCACCTTTGACCTCCCCATTCTCGCTGGTGGATTTCTTCCAGTAAGATCTAATGACAGAACATCACAATGTTTGAGTTTCTTGTATCTTGTCTTTTAACAGTCTTTAATCTGTCACCATTTTTTTCTTACCCGTCAAGGAAGAAATGTAGATTGTTACTAATAACAGTGATGCTGTCAAATTTGTTAACTTTGCAGACATCTTTGGTTGGATCCACAGGTTTTGGGGGGATGGTAGTATGTTCACTTTCAAATGGGCTTGTGGTAGGGGTGTCAGGCATTGGAGGTGTAGGGTCTGGGCCTTCTCTACGTCCTGGACAAAATATTTGTCTTTACATCTTTAGAGATAATACAAAATTGTGTGTGTCAAAGATGTTGAAGGTTTGTTTTGTCTCATACCATATAGATACTGAATGCCTGCAATATCATCTCTATGCAGGGAGAAGTTCTCCACGTAGCTGTACATGGGATACATAAGCGCATCACGAATACTGGAGTGATCCAAACCGAGGGCGTGTCCAAACTCATGCGCGGCCACCAGGAAGAGGCTATAACCTGCATCGCGTAGGGATCATTCATGAACAAAGCAGGTAAAATAATTCAAGACTTTCATTTGTTTTTTTTTCCTCACCGTCATCGCGACAGAAGCCCCATTTCTTGTCCTCATCAAAGCTGGTGGTGGTAGCACACCACAGTTTGCCGTCATTGCGACCCTCAACGGTGCACGCATCAAACTGCTGACCAAGGAAAGTGAATGGGAAGTGACACGGCTCTCCATCCGAATTCCCACCAGATACAGCAGTATCTAATCAGACAAAGGCGTGGTAAGAAAATAGGACTCTCATCTCGTCAAATACATGCACCATTCTTCCTCTTCCATACCTCTATTGGGGCAGAATCCGTATTTCTTGTCCTTGTCAAAGTCGTCTGTGGTGGAACACCAGCGATATCCATCATTGCGGCCCTCTGTGGTACAGCTGGTGTACTTAGTCCCCAGGAACACAAACGGGAAAACACATGGGGCCGCGTTGGCGTTTCCACCAAATGTGTACAGCACTGTCAGGTAGAGAATTAGGGTTCAGTGATATGGGGTATTGCCCTTTTGTATTAGTGACCTTTCACCCATGATTTCCTGAAGGAAAAACATTGTGAACTTACATTCACTTGGACAGAAGCCATATTTTTTGTCCCTGTTAAAGTCAGCTGTGGTGGCGCACCACGGGAGGTTATCTGAGCGACCATCAGTGGTACACGCTGTGTAGGATTTGCCCTCAAAAGTGAAAGGGAAGCGGCAAACGGCACCCTCCGCATTCCCAAAGCGAGTCTTCACAACTGTTTATGACAGGAGTTAAAAAAAAAAACAAGCTTTGCTGCAATTCGTGGAAATGAGCGACAGAGGGAGACAAAGGCTACCTGCTCCTTTTCCCAGCGTCCAGTTTTCGTCATCATCAAAGTGGGCGTCCCCTTGCAGTCCCTCGCCGGGGGGATATGCATGGGCCAGAAGGCCATGCTTTCCGTCAAAGGGGTATGGGTCTCCGTGGTCTGGAAAATACCATAAAGCATTGTGGATGAAGCTAAAAAAACACCATTGAATATCTTTATACCATCATTATGCCAATATCAGTGTGATTAAAAAAAAAGGACTAAATAACATATCGCATACCGCCTTTTCCAAACGATATCATGATATCTGCTGTCCCTTCGAAGAGGCGGGTAAATGTCAAAGGGGTCACGTCACTCCACACTTTGAAAGCTCTAGCGAAAGCATCATCAGTGAGAGAGATGTCCAAGTCTGGAGAGTAGTTAATAATCCTGTGGAGGAGAGCACCAAAGCCTCATTAATTTTTTTTTTTTTTAAATCTGGTAAGTATGGCTAATGCACACAATAATTTCTACTCACCTGTATGTGACATCATTATGGTCCCATTTTAGGTCTCCCTCGAATGTTTTGTAGTTGGCCACATCAGGCAGCCCACAGCGAGGCCCTTTCATTATCTCCAAGGTTGCTGAATCCAGTTTACCAGTCTCCTCCAGACCCATCTGCTTCTGCATCTTCCTTAAAGCCTTGGAGGTGGATACCATTGATTGGAAGCCACTGCGTTGCAAGGTCTCCATGTAGCCAAACTTCTTCAGGTAACTCTGCACAGCGGAAATAAGTTTAGGTTGAAGATAATCACTCATCTCTTAAAAAACATTTAGTTTGGACGGAAAGTAATATCAGGTAATTACGTCCCTGGGCAGCTGCACACTAATTTGTGAATTACACTATCAAGATAAAAATACACCATCTGTTCAACTCACTTCTGCCAACTGCATATCAGTCATGTTTTTGATGATGTCTCCTGGAAATGTGACATGGATTGACTTCAGGGGAAGACTCCATCCATGCTGTACGCTAACCCCCCAAACCAGACACACAAGCAATGCACAGGATCTCATTACGGAACCTGTCTGTTGGCCAACAGGAACAAAAGAAAATAATCACTCAGTGAAAAGGTTTTCAAATGTGGGGTCTGTCTTTTTGAGTGGCGTCTCCTCCTGTCTTCCTGCACGATGTGTCCTTGCTAAGCGTCAGGGACCTTTTTATGCAACTTAATGTCTTAGTCACGTAACCTCATCCCCGCCCTGTAAGAACCTCAACCCTCCCACTCTCATCTCCACACATGGTATCAGTTCAATGGACTCAGGGAATTTCCAAAATATCCACATCTTGACCCAACAACAAGTGAGTGGTCTAAATAAAAGATGTGAGCACATATGTGAACGTCGGAAATTATTGGTTGCGTTCATGAAAGTTGCGCATACTACCTATGCCATGTGTTTATGCATGCAAAGAGAAGTGTAAAATTTACTTTGTCTGAACAATATGTAAACTTGTAATTTGCTTTGGAATAATTAATGATTTTTAATCACACATAACAATAAGCTACTTCGTTAACTGCTTTCTAAAGTAAGAAAGCTAAATAGGAAGAGTAGTTGTAAAAAAAAAATGTACACATGCACGAAATGGGCTGTATTTATAATTGCAGGGTGCATTTTCTAGCTTTTAATAACAATACGGCTGATCAACAATGTATTTTTATCGGGTTGTTGTAAGACACGCATCATGGGACCAAGTCAGATCACAAGTCATCAAGTTGGTTTTTTTTTTACTTCACTTTTTCATAAATAGATAGGCCTATGATTTCCTCAACATCTAAAGTTGAATTTAAAACATTTAGATTTACGTCAAATCATACTCAAGCCACAGAAAGCAAACTGCTTTTTCTTTGTTTTATTTTAATGAGTTTGAATAATTGTCGATGCGGCTGATCGGAGCTGTGGCCGCAAGGTAACCGGTGCCTGTCTTGGCGGTAATCCCAGAACCCGTTGGTGGACACCCGCGGTGAGGGATGCCGTCAAGCTGAAGAAAGAGTCTGATCTGACTGCCATGGGACTCTGGAGGCAGCTGACAGGTACCGGCAGGCCAAGCGGTCTGCGGCTCTGGCAGTCACTGAGGCAAAAACTCGGACATGGGAGGAGTTCAGAGAGGCCATTGAAAACGACTTCCGGATGGCCTCAAAAAGATTCTGCACCACCATCCGCCATCTCAGGAGGGGGAAGCAGTGCACCTCAACACCGTGTATTGTGGGGACGGTGTGCTGCTGAACTCGACGCGAGATGTTGTGGACAGGTGGAAGAAATACTTTGAAGCACCTCCTCAATCCCACCGACACGCCTTCCAACATGGAAGCAGTGCCTGGGGACTCTGAGGCGGGTTCTCCTATCCCTGGGGCTGAGTTTACCGAGGTGGTCAAAAAGCTCCTTGGTGGCAAGGCCCTGGGGGTGGATGAGATCCGCTCGGAGTTCCTTAAGGCCCTGGATGCTGTGGGTTGTGTCTTGGTTGACACGACTCTGCAGCATCGCATGGACATCAGGGTCCATGCGATGGTTTGGTTTGCATTGCCGGCAATAAGTCGGGCCCGTTTCCAGTGAGGGTTGGACTCCGCCAGGGCTGCCCTTTGTCACGATTCTGTTCATTACTTTCATAGACAGAATTTCTAGACGCAGCCAGGGCGTTGAGGGGTTTCAGTTTGTGGACCGCAGGATTCGGTCTCTGCTTTTTGCAACGGATGTGGTCCTGTTGGCTTCATCGAGCAGTGACCTTCAACTTTCACTGGATCGGTTCGCAGCTGAGTGTAAAGCGCCTGGGATGAGAATCAGCACCTCCAAGTCCGAGTCCATGGTTCTCGCCCGGAAAAGAGTGGAGTGCCATTTCCGGGTCGGGGATGAGGTCTTGCCTCAAGTGGAGGAGTTTAAGTACCTCGGGGTCTTGTTCACAAGTGAGGGAAGGATGGAACGCAAGATGGACAGGCGGATTGGTGCGGCGTCTGCAGTGAAGCGAACTCTGCACCGGTCTGTCGTGGTGAAGAGAGAGCTGAGCCAAAAGGCAAAGCTCTCAATTTACCGGTCGATCTACGTTCCTACCCTCACCTATGGTCATGAGCTTTGGGTAGTGACCGAAAGGACAAGATCGCGGGTACAAGCGGCCAAAATGAGTTTTCTCCGCAGGGTGGCTGGGCTCTCCCTTAGAGATAGGGTGAGAAGCACTGTCATCCGGGAGAGACTCAGAGTAGAACCGCTGCTCCTCCGCATTGAGAGGAGCCAGATGAGGTGGCTCGGGCATCTGGTTAGGATGCCTCCCGAACGCCTTCCTGGGGAGGTGTTCAGGGCACGTCCAACCGGTAGGAGGCCTCGGGGAAGACCCAGGAGACGCTGGAGAGACTATGTCTTTCAGCTGGCCTGGGAACGCCTCGGCATATGCCGGGAAGAGCTGGACGAAGCGGCCGGGGAGAGGGACCTCTGGGCTTCCCTGCTTAGGCTGCTGCCCCGCGACCCGACCTCGGATAAGCAGGAAGAAAATGGATGGATGGATGGATGGAGTTTGAATAATATTTTTTTCTTCTATGGTGTTCAAGATGTAATATTCACTCTTATTTATTTGCAATAAGAAGAACGATTATTCAGAAATACAAACTTCATCATCACTGATGCAACACCTTTGACTTCATCTGTAGAATGACACAAGCCATTACAAGCAACTTACCTCATACTGTATGGTAATAAATACTGAGCACATATTGTTACACAAAAGAAGTGTCTTTATTTTATTTTTAAAAAAAGCAATGTGTTAACTCTTATGTTTATGCTGAAGCGCGTGTGTGTTACCATCTTTACTGCCAAAGCTGCGGAAGAGGAGCTTTTTCATGATTGCACTGCTGACATTTGTTCTTTCTGTGTAACCGTGTTTATAGTCAACCTCTGATCTAGTGTTTCACAATAGTCCACAGTGCTCTTTCTTGGTCAATCTTTTGCTTCATGCTTTCCCACAAAGCAGGTAAAATAGAGCATTTAATTGTGTAAGGTCCACTTCACTGGAAGACCTGACAGCACATCACCTCTTCTTCTTCTTATGGACTTGACCTTATATAGTAAAGAATATGCACCTGCAATGTTTTAAGACAGTGGAGGCATGAGAATTTGTGATGTGGTTGGATGAGGGAAATATCCTTCCTCAAATTTCAGTTTCCTGATGTGGTTGATGCATCACTCATTTTGACACATTGTGTGGGACGTCATTCATCCGCGCAGTTTGCTAACTTATTGTTGATATGTCTGAGAAATGTTGTCATCATGACTTGTTCAGTACTTCTCGATTGTGATACGCATTGCTCATTAACTCTTATGTTTGTTTACACGGATACATTGTGCATTTAATCTTTTACACTTACACACGCCAACAAACATGATTTATGTCACATGAGGATATGGACTAACAATGATTTGATATGCTTTCATTTTTCATGTGTAGCTCTTTGACTTACATTCAGGCCAAAATTGAGTTACATTTTGAGTTAGGGTGGATGTTTATTTCTCCAGTGGTATCTTGGAGGATAGCACTTTAAGAAGTCGTGTATGCTAATGATATATAACAATAATGGACAATATTTACGTCACTATGTCTGTCAACTGGCGTATGAACACCTCAGGATCTGCCGGGAGAAGCTGGACAAGGTAGCCAGGGAAAGGGAAGTCTGGCTTCCCTGCTTAGGCTGCTTGGATAAGCGGTAGAAGATGGATGGATGGATAACTGTGGCTGTACTTTGAAAAGTCAGGAATAATATGTAAGACATATAATATGCAATAATAAATAAGACATTGGTAATTGTAATGGTTGAATTAGATTTGAACATGCGTACAAATGACATTGGAATACATCACTTAATACAACCAACAGTTCCACGTGTCCAAAAGGAGCAGGAAGAAGCAAAGCTTATTTAATCCTACCCCCGTAGGTCTTCCCCTACTTCAATACATTTGTAGACTTCCTGCAGTTACTAAGTTTAAATGCATACATAAGGTAATGTGACAGTGTGCTGAATAATAGTTAATGTCCTTATCATCGCAAATAACTTATATATTGCAGTCCTGATGGATGATAATCATAATAAATAATAATAGTGATGAGTGGTGTATAAACAAAACACACAATTATAACAACACATTGTTGTGGTACAGACACTGTTCTCACTAGAATGAAAAGTATAAGGTTATTGTAACAAACATGGCATTGACAGTCAACAGAATGAAGTAATATGTCCTTGGATGTACACAAAATTTCACAAGTCTTCTTCCTTGTATTTTGTAAACATCCACTGTTTGTGATGTTTCTTGAAATCACTCATTGTAGGGCATTTTTTTTACTTGTTTACTTAATCCATTCCAATGTTTGATTCCACATACCAAAGTATTAAATTTTCTTAGTGTTGTTCTTGCATATTTGTGTTTTAAGTTTAGTTTATTCCTAACATCATATTTTGTTTCTCTTGTTGAGAAAATTTGTATAACATTCTTTGGTAACTGGATGTTGTTTGCTTTATGCATCATTTTAGCGGTTTGACATTGAACTAGCTGTCACAATTCTAAAATCAAATGAAATATTTCATTTGTAATTAATGCTTCTTAACACAATGTCTTTTCATACTTTTTACTGTCATACTTTCTGGTTTTGTTTTCGGCTAAAATATGACAATCGAACAAATGAAAGTGTACTTTCCTTTGACCAGGGTATGAATCATTTTGGGTTTAACTGCGCATAATGCATTTTAGCACCAAAATGCTCATTCAAATTTGACACACAAGCATCCAGTGTAAGCTATTTTTCCTTTGACACAGTTGTTATACTATTTTAGGCTATTCTTGTTTATATGTGGCTCCACGCAGAATCCCCAGACCTGCTTTAAAAACATCTGCCTTCGATTTTACACGGCGTCAATGACTTAATGAACTTGGCTCCACAAATTTGAACAAATACCGCAATTTATCTGGCTTAAGTGTTGCTCTCCAAAACATGTCTGGAATAGAACTCTGAAATACAACTCAACATTTTTGTGGGGCCTATGTCCAAAATTGGCTTCAGTTTTCACATGCATCATTTACACGTAAGGAGTGGCCAACTGCGTCATTATAGAGCTGCGGAATATCATAGCAGAGGAGTAAGGACCTCAAAATGTATGTGGGAAAAATTCAAATGATTAGGTAACCATGAAACAAACAAGACAGGTCATAGAAAAAGTCGTTTTGCCAAAAATGCTTAGGCTAAATTCTAAATTATCTACCTTGTAAAAATAAAGTGTTGAAGTGTTATGTTGGCATGTTTCTTGTAAGCACTTTTAAAGGCCAGATACACTTCCTGTCAACATTCACTGATGTGGTGCATTGGCATGCATCCTTTGCATCTTGTGTGTTTTTTTTTTCTTATGATGACTGGCCTTTTGAATTCTGCGGTAGGACACAGTGACAAAACACACACACACACACACACACACACACACCAGTGTTTGATGTGCAGCCAATATTAGCCCACTAGGTATTTCACATGCTGAGTACTGTGTTCTGGGAACTTACTTTAGAGTGAGAGTAACATTTGCAACACTTTTTTTTTTTTGGTGCTTATACTGTATTCTACGCATTCCTAAATTGGATCAATTTTAAAGAAGACTCGTTTTTGTGTAAGACCTATTATATCCATTAGAGTGTGAATGTGAGTGTGAGTGGTTGTGTTTCTGCCCTGCAATTGACAGGCAACCAGTCCACGGTGTACCCCGCCTCCCGCCCAAAGTTAGCTGGGATAGGCTCCAGCATACCAGCGACCCCGATGAGGATAAGCGGTGTAGAAAATGGATGAATGGAGTATTGACAATGGTTTATTTTATTTCGAACATGAACATACACTTTCACAATTGTCTGAAAAGTAGTAGGAAGAAGCCAAATAATAATAACCCTGTCTCAGCAATTACAAACGGTTTGTTCGCTTTCTGTGTTTAACATGAACCAACTTATTAATTTTCTTATAGAGAAAGGAGGATAAAAGTGTTAATAGAGTTTGTAGAAAACAACCTACAGTATATATTTACTTGGGCTATCAATAATAGCGCGTTAACGGCGGTAACTAGTTAATTTCATTAATTCAGTTTTTTTTTTTAGTTAAATAACGCATAAGCATCATGGCAAGCCACGCCTCTTCGTTATGACGACAGACGACGGCACAGTGTCACTCCCCACAGAGTCACACAGAAACTGACGCTCTTTAATAACTTCTGACCTGAACAAATCAACAGCAGTGCAATTTCAACACCATGTACGTGTCTCCAATTCACAAAGACATCTAGTCTGTTCAAAGGCAGCCTCAGAACTACACTTCCTATTGTCACAAGATCGCAGCGTGACTCCGAACATCAGAATAAAGTCTTTATTACGCATTTGTGTGTACAGTACTAAATAAGCAAAATGACAAAGAAATACAATAAGTGGATATTGCTATTAATCTCTTTTTAACAATGAGGAAGTACAATTTGTTGCATTTAATTATGTTTGGAAAAACAAGAAAACAAACTTAAAACATCTGAGGTGAACTTTAATTACGTGGTGTCTTTGACCACAATCCCTCCAAAACACTGGAACAGGGTTCAAGTGTGACTCAAATGCTACTATTAAAGAAACTAGCGTTTGGTATTTACGGTTTTCCTCATGTCTTCTATATTTTAGCGTAATTTCAGTTTCAGTTCATTTGGAGCTGTTAATACTGCACATACAACTATATTATAATCCTGTCCTTTCTTGTATCTTTTCATTCAATAAAAGGCAGTAAAAATACATATTTCAGACATAGTTACAAATGGTGACTAATAATGATTAATTTGAAAACGGTGATTAATCTGATTGAAAAATGTATTCATTTGACAGCCTTACTATTGATCTATGTTAACAAAAAGGAGGGAAATCCTGGATCCTCACCCTTGTCCTGATTCACAGAAAAATGTACATTTCTGGCAGAAGAACCCAGCAACGAAAACGGCAGTACACCCTGCTGTGGCTCTTGGTGTCACTCATCACCATAGATGGTGTGCAATGAGTCATACATTCTCATGCTAAGTTTGACAGGAATAATTCCATAAACTAGACAGTTGTCATAAATTTGTCATATGGGACTGCATGAGCGTACAAATGACTCACGTTACCCTCTAGTAAAACGTTGTTGATCTTCTTCTTTGAACACTTCATCAAAATCTACACTTTTGTCATGTCTAAGTCCAGTTCAGACATGAAGTGAGTCAATAATCTGCTGGCAAGAAGAGGAGACATTCTGATATGATGCCTACTTGGACAATAAGCAGGTCTCTGATTAGAAGACAAAGTCCCACCAGTCTGGTAAGGATGAAAACACAGCGCAGACATCATGTCAATCAAATGTGCTTGGAAGTTCAGTCCATGTACTTCATCATCAGATTAAAAACTGAGACGCTTCTTGGCAGAGTGGAGACTTCCTCCAAAACAGAAAGACTGTGTGGTCTGCATAAATGCGCATTCATTAAGAAAAATGAAAGGAAAACGTCCTGCCAAGTCTCAAGGTGAGTAATGAAATAAGCAAACCCTATTCAGACCAAACATCAAAAAAGATTTGGTGTTTGTGACTCATGCAGCAACAGTGGAACTTGGTGGATGTATGTCCCGGTTAGAATATTTTTGTTTTATGTTGTAAGTGCAAAAATGTTGCCACGGTTTGCATATATTTTTTTTCCAGTTCGCATGCTCGGAACTTGAACTGGAAACCGGAACCAGAACTCACCGTCCTCTAGCTCTGTCGCCCATCTATGACATCAGCAGCAGCTAGCTCTGTAGGTCTTTGCTAATAACCACAGTTACACCACAAGTCTCTGCTTTTCTTATCGATCACAGCTCCAATATAACCCAACATGCAGTCAAAGAAAGTTGCGATTGCCAGCACTTTGATAAAGAAGGTGAGAGACACTATTGATTTCCGTCATTTCTGTGTGAATCTCTGCCCGTTCCTCATTCCTTTCTCAACAATTAAGTCTCAGTCAAGGAAAATGTGATGTTAAATGTTCATTTATCCTTTTCATTCATGCATTTCCAGTTGTTAGTGATGTCAAAGGTAATAACAAGTTCATGGAACTTTCCTTTAATGCCCCTATTTTTTGACAAGTGATTAACGTACATTAACATGGTGTTTGACCACCCACATCGTAGTTTGAGGAAACACAGCAGTGAATGTGGAGCCACAAGCGGGAACAAAAATTGAGCAAAAGTGGAGAAAGAAAAGAGTATTAAATAGTAATGGTGTAGCTTCATAGCCCTGGCAGATGGCTCTCTCGACAACACCAAAGTTATTT
Organism: Oostethus manadensis; assembly: GCA_024372805.1. Taxonomy (NCBI): domain Eukaryota; kingdom Metazoa; phylum Chordata; class Actinopteri; order Syngnathiformes; family Syngnathidae; genus Oostethus; species Oostethus manadensis. The sequence continues at coordinate 532,554 of QODF01000150.1, forward strand.
TTATTATCTACTGTCATTTAGTCTCATAATAGTGTGTGTTGCTATAAATGTGTTCCCCAGAGGAGTCAGGGCGGCGGCGGGCAGTCAGGAAGTGAAGTTGAAGAGCTGAGTTTTATCTAAGAGCAAAAGGTTAAGGACGACAAACATCTGGAATTTTAAAAGACCCGGATATGAAAAATGACTGCTGATACTACACAGAAGAACAATACAATAATAACCAATAATAACTTGTCTATTACCCACACAAACAGCAGAAGCACATACGCAAATCATAGCAACATCAGACAATATTTGAATCACTTCAGAGAGTCCTTTAAACTAATGGCAATCTCAGATTTTTGGATTAATTTCAACAAGGGCACAGACCTTTTCAAAAGTTATGAAATGAACTGCATCAACTGAAATATTTGAGGACTGGCTCAAGCAACCTTTGCAAACATCACCCGTCTGAACTCACCCATGATCCAACTGTGTTCTGTCCTGTCTGTTTATTGTCAATAATATAATAACTATATAATAATATTCATTCATTCATTCATTCATTTTCTGTACCGCTTATCCTCATTAGGGTCACGGGGATGCTGGAGCCTATCCCAGCTGGCTTTGGGCGAGAGGCGGGGTACACCCTGGACTGGTCGCCAGTCAATCACAGGGCACATATAGACAAACAAACATTCACACTCACATTCATACCAATGGACAATTTTAGAATCGCCAATTAACCTAACATGCATGTTTTTGGAATGTGGGAGGAAACCGGAGTAACCGGAGAAAACCCACAGACGCACGGGGAGAACATGCAAACTCCACACAGAGATGCCCAACGGAGATTTGAACCCAGGTCTTCCAGGTCTCCTGACTGTGTGGCCAATGTGCTAACCACTCAACCACCGTGCGGCCCTATATAACAATATGAAAAATATATAATATTAAATATTAAAATAATATTGCTTCTTTTTATTCTTTTGGACATGTGGAACTGTCAACTGTATTATGTGAAGAATTCTCATGTAATTTGTATGCATGCTCAAATAAAAGTACATCACATACTTTGTGAACTATGCGAACATTTCTTGACTTATAAACCATCATATTTAACCATAAAACAGCATGATTTATTCATTCATATATAAAAAAAAACTGTGATAGAGTGAAGCTGCGAAATACAAACCACAAAGTGGAAAGGGGTTGACTGAATGTCTATCCGATTCAGTTAGTGTAAGTTTCGGTTTGAGTCTGAGCTGCTGGAATAATAAAAAACTAACCACAGTTCCACTGTAATGTGGAGCCGCTGTTGACTTTACTACGTGTCAGAAGCGGGAGCAAGTCACTCATGTACAAGTCACAAGTAAACACCAATGATTTAACTAATATTTTGTGTTATTTGAACTGCGATGAACTGCCTGCGATGTAAATAACTTAAACGTGACTTTTCTGAAAGCTCATGCCGCTACTCTCCTAGCACTTTTTCATCATTTAGTTAGTGTATGTATTAAACGGCCCAGATCACCCCTTTTTAAGTCCAGTTAACTGTCACTTTTTAAAGAAGCATAGAAATACATGGACAAAAAACACAACAGCACCACCTCTGTCATATACTTGCCGAACTTGTTACATTTTGGGAAAAAAACTACCGTATGTGTCTGTTTTCCAAAATTATACAAAATTGCACCTAAGCACTTCGTTACACAGAACTCTGATAAGATAAATAGCTGCAAGACCTACCTATAGGGGGCAGTGCAGTATTTAAAATTATAAAATAACTTTGATGAAGCAATAAAATCCCTACACACCTGAAACATATACAAACTTAGCACCTTTCATAAGTGAGGTAAAAAAAAACATACAGTATTTGTATTGTTTCGTTGAATGTTTTATGAACACATTCCCTACCAAACAAAGTCTGAACTGAAAAACAAAAAAAAACTTAAAAGTTACACTTAATGTCTAATATTAGACGTATTTCCATTGATTTCCTATGAAATCAATGTGCATTGTATTTGCAAAAAATTACTATGGAAACAACTTTGTCTCTCATTTGTGAGCGATGCCGCATTATCACCCCACCATGGCTGAATACATGCTCAGCTGGTGCACTTGATGCAGGGATTGCCAAAACTCTAAATGCCACCGCCTGAAGGAGATGTGGTGGTCCTGTACGCTTATTGGATTATCAAGTCTGAAAAGCAAGAAACAGTAAACACAAAATGTTTTAAACATTGAGTACAAACAAGTTCCCCATGAATCCAAATACTAAAATAATCTTTCCCAGTCCAATTCTGTTATTCATTCATTCATTCATTTTCTATACCGCTTATCCTCATTAGGGTCACGGGGATGCTGGAGCCTATCCCAGCTGACTTTGGGCGAGAGGCGGGGTACACCCTGGACTGGTCGCCAGCCAATCGCAGCAATTCTGTTACATTGAAGTTTAATTGTATTTACGTTTAAAACCGCACCTTTAATCATTGTGGACACAGCCTCATTGGTCTTTTCAGGTGCCATAACATCATGGATTAATTACATGGTGCCGAAAGAAGGATCCAGTAGAGCAGCTTTGAGGTATAGAGGGTCAGAGAAGGGTAGTGGTGACCCATCACTCAACATCTTCCATCTTTATGTTGATGAAGATCCCTCTGAATCCACAGCACTGATGGTCACAGTTTTTTTGTTGTTGTGAGATCCGTGGCTTCTGCAAAGGGCTGCAAAACACACACAAGTTCTTGCAATTGAACACACCCAAAGTGGCAAAAAATCCCTAGGGGGAGAAAAAAGTAGCATTCTGTAGTCCGAAAAATACGGTAATAATGATAGTGTGCATAGTAGCCCCGCGCCCCCCAGTTTAAAAACGTCACAGATAACGTGCTCGACTTTCTTCTTGATCTGGTACTCTTCACATATTTTCTCAAAATCTTCACAAATATTCTCCAGTATGGGAACCTTTGAAGCGGTTGCATGCAAGCAACTGTGATTTTAACTGCAGGTGGTCATCTTCTATATTGAGCCAGTGTGACTCCTAGAAAGCCTCTTATTCTACGGTCTGTCTAATGTCATTGACACAGCTTCTGCCTTTGCAAGGTCCTTTTTTAACTTTCACTGTCTCTTCATCACTAGATCATAACTTTGATGTTATGGTTTTTCGACAAACAGGAGAGCACTTATTGTCTTTAACAGACAAAAAGTGCAGAAAGCTTCTGTGCTCTGTAATAGACAATGGCATGTTGCAGTTCATAATGAGGTCAGACAATGTAGAGTTTGTAATGGCTCTCTGCTGGGAATGGCTGCAACTGCAAAGTGGAATGGTCCGTGATTTAATACATTTGGATGTCTGAGGCTGATGCGAGTCAAACGTTGTTTTGGTATTGATGTATGCTTCACATCTAAAGACAAAGAAGTAAACAAATAAGATTATTTAAATGCAGTAAATTTAATTGACATATTTTACAGTATTTTAATAATTTATCACAAACTGTATAAATGTCTGCTATGGTGAATCACTGGCCTTCTGTAGGCTATCAAAAGTCAAGGAGATAATAACTAACTGAAGAAGTTGGCTAGTCATTATATCTTACATTTTACTACCAGACAGATGTATAACTTGAAAAATTAATATGAACCAAGAAATTAATATGTTATACCCCAGCTTATTTTTACCCACTTTTAACAACAGACAACTTAAGATATTATAAGATGATTAGCATTTCATTAACATAAAACTTTGTGGCCGCACGGTGGATGAGTGGTTAGCACATTGGCCACACAGTCAGGAGATCTGGAAGACCTGGGTTCAAATCTCCGTTGGGCATCTCTGTGTGGAGTTTGCATGTTCTCCCCGTGCGTGTGTGGGTTTTCTCCGGGTACTCCGGTTTCCTCCCACATTCCAAAAACATGCATGTTAGGTTAATTGGCGACTCTAAATTGTCCATCGGTATGAATGTGAGTGTGAATGTTTGGTTGTCTATATGTGCCCTGCGATTGGCTGGCGACCAGTCCAGGGTGTACCCCGCCTCTCGCCCAAAGTCTGCTGGGATAGGCTCCACCATCCCTGTGACCCTAATGAGGATAAGCGGCATAGAAAATGGATGGATGGATGGATAAAACTTTGTGGCTAAAAGTAAGGACATAATGTAGAATAGCTCACTGAGCACACTTTAGTCCAAATTTGGAATTTTAAAACAACAACCTTTAACCAGTAATTTTGCGTCAGAGGGAAACTCGCGCTTTCACGAATGACATAGTTTTTACCCTCAGATAATTAAGACAATTAGAACATGTAGCCTAAAGCAATTAGGCATACAAATCAGACAATGGTAGAGGTGGACGGAAGCAAACAGTCTCAAAATCCACCGCGGAACAGTTCATGGGAGTCCCAGCAAGGCACAACATGGTGTGGCCACGGTGAAAAGCAAGGAGGGGACACTGGCCTCCCGCAAAGAAGTGTGGAAGTGGTAACACGAGACACAGAAAGTAAAGGATGCGGCGCTGTCCACATTGATTTAACATCGGCTAGACAAAATTCCAAAGTGAAAGCACGGACTCAAAATGACAGCCTGCCTAGAAACATAACGTTCTACCTCCCAGCCATATAACAAATTCTCAGCTTGTCTAAAACGCTCAGGAAACTAGGATACTTTTAAGCCTGTAAATCATTAGCATTAGCATTAGCTAAAGACTGAGCAACCCCAATACTTGCTTTTCTTTGTGGCATGTGAAGTCTTGAATGAAATTTGACGCGGTTGTCGTTGCATCGCTTATCTCGGCACTGCAGACCGTACATACTGCTGTTCTTTTTTGGTCAGTGCATACATATTCCTTGTAACCAAACGTGACAATCTGTGGCACAAGGGTAATGCCCTCCGCGTTGTGTTCACAAATATTGTGCATGCAAAAACAAATCACACAGTTATATTTTGAATATTTGAAAAATACATCAAAGTGTTAAACTAAAAGCAAGTAATTTCAGGTCATTTAGCTCAAGTCTGAGTTAAGTCTAAAGTCAAGAACAAAGTCACGTGACTCAAGTCTTCCATCTCTGCTACGTGCTTCGTGTGTAATCTATACAGCCACATAGCGATATTGTTGAGTGCAAACAGTGTACTCCTCACACTTCCTCAGCTTCTTTCTAGGTACTTTACAGGGTTGGGACAGGTTTGTACTGGTGACCAACAGGATATGAGTCCAGTGCATGTGTGCCTACATTTTGCAATGACCCAGTGGAAATGCATAGTATTTGTAATTATAGCAGCCGTAACGTTTTGTTGTGTAACTTGCGGCGTTGAGAATGTAATATAGCAAATTGAAGGTCCTATCTGTAACACTTTATTGGGTCAACTTTTGATTCAATTTGAACATCTAGACCGTTGGGAAAATCCAAATTGTTGCAAATAATCACCGTCAGCAACATTAAACATGCAGTTCTTGGAATACAGCTCACAAGTGAGGCTATGGGTGTGTTCACACGAGACAAATGCAGCCAAACCATGGAGGGTTGGACTGATTCCAAGAATCAAACCGACTCTGGTGTGGCCCAAAATATTTTTTGGTCTGATTCAAAGTGGCGTTTTAAATCAAAAGTCTGGAGCTGTTCATCACAGCAAGAGAACACATCATTTTATACATCACTGATCCAGAATACATAATGCTGCTTCATCATGTACCAGCCATCAAAACAAATTGTGTGGTACTTTTTGTTTATCTTTCAGCTGGACAAACACTGGGATACAGTGTACCTAGTGGTTAGTGTGTTAGCCTCACAGTCAGGAAATCGAGGGTTCAAATCTTTAAGGGAGTTTGTATGTTCTCTGGTCCTTAGGCCTCACCCCAAAAACATGCGTATTAGGTTCATCTGAGACTCTAAATTGTTCATAGGTGTGCATGTGAGTGTAAATGGCCGTTTCTCTGCATGTGCGTTGTGATTGGCTGTTGACAGTTCAGAGTGTATCCCCACGTTAGCTGGGATAGGCTTATTCAAAAATGCCATTTTCAGGTACCACAAAATGGGTGAAAAATGTTAAGATGTTGAAATGAAGGTGGCTCAACCCTTGGCAGTTGGTGCAACTAATTCCTACATGTGTTCCAAGTTCAGGAGTACTTACCTCCTTCTCTGTCTGCATAAAAGTGGTGTTTGGAACACACTGTGGTACTTAACCCTTGTGAGCATCAGTTGAACAATGCTGAACTCAATAAAGCAATTTGTTGCTATAGAAATGGCAAGAAAAAAGGCAATTAACAATAAAAGAGAGACAGACCATCTTAACACTTAAGGCAATAATGGAGGTTTTTCCCCCAGAGTGATTGTGTGTTCTAAAACCTTCTGGTAGTTGTAGCTGGTAGTGTACATGTGCAATCTATTGTCCATTTTAGTATATAGTACAGGGTTAAAAGCAAGGTCAGCGGAGCCAGAGAATACCCAATATTAAATATTGTTATTCGACGGAGAGACTACCATTTACAGTCACACTAACACTTGTGGACAATTTACCTCTTCAGTTGAGCTTACATACATGTTTTTGGAATGTGCGAGAACGCCACAGTAACTGGAGAGAACCAGTGCAAACACAGGAAACATGCAAGCTCTACAGTGCTAACATAACAATAATAAACATATTGTTTAACTGATCATTATTATCTTAATACAGCTTAATACAGACTTTAATGCCCTCTGATATAAAATACTAATGAGAAACTGCTAATATATATTTATCTTTACAGTACTGACTGAACTTAAAAAAACAGGAAAATGCAACAAAAAACACATGAAAGTGTATTCATGCATCAAATTGCATGTTGAGTACAATAAATGAGTACTTGTTGGCAGGTCTACAGTAAAACTGCGACTTACTCTCCGTCGGGGACACTAGCGCCACTATTTGGGAAGCACTATCATAATGCAATGCATGATGAGTGCATCCACATTCTTGATAAAGAAGAAGATGTTCAAAAACATGCCCCAGGCCGAAATGAACCATGAAGCATCTTAACTTTAAGGCCAAGGCTGGACCTTTATATTTGACTCAATTCTGTCTACCTTGACTTGCAAGCGCATGAACTTACGCGTTTTCCGACATATGAGCCGCTACGTGGCAAAATTTTGCTTTGGTACGAGCTTTGATGTGACTTACAAGTGTACAAACATCTATTAAATCCCCATCCAGATGAAGACAATCCAATGCTTAAACGCGCAATTGCTTTCTCAAACCCGCGCATCATCCATACGGAGCCTCCTTTTTCACGGTCTGTAAATGGACACTTTTTAAACCCCGTCCAAAAGTGGAAAAATTTGAAGACGCCATTGGTGTCTCCATAGCTCCATATTTACAGCTTTCCCCCCTTGCGTCATAGCTCCACCGCTTTACAGACGTGCATGAGCTAAAACCGCAAACACGGAAACAACAATGGCACCGTAAAGCGTTGTTTTTGTTTACGACCCTAATGAGGATAAGCAGCATAGAAAATGGATGGATGGATAGAATTATGCAGTGTACCGTACATTAGTACGAATACCAAATCTCACTCCATTCTCATCTCTGAGACATCTCCGTCTGCTCTTCAAGGTAAAGTACACTTAAGAACACATGTTTATTTCTTCACACTTTCTTTTATTATGGTATAATGTAAGTTTTTTATACATTATTGAGTGAGGAGACACATCATTCTTATTAAAAAACAATAAAAATTGGTGTGGTTTTTGAGAGCACTGGAACCAATTAATGGCATTTACGTTATTTGTTATGGGGAAAATTCTTCTGACATACGAGTAAATTGAGTTACGAGCTAGGTCTCGGAACAAATTAAACCCATAGGTCGAGGTACCACTGCAGCTATAAATAGCACCAAAAAGCACGATGTGGGTTTAACGTAAGGCCACGGTTAAGAATAAAATTACGTCTGCTGAGGCGTGGGCTGCCAGTGCACATTAAGTCTAGGCAGGCATGATGACTTTATGAACAGCCGCATGTCACCACAACTTTTAAACGCCAATTACTGCTAGTCGTAAGTGGTGGCCTTTACGGGTGTGCCATACGCCCCCGAACATCCCAAGCACACACACTACAAGTAGTGATGGCATGGACCACGAAAGCAACACTGATGTGCTGAATAATGTTATTTTGTGTCATATTCTGTTCCTGCATGGTCTGCATGTCTGATTTCATGTCTGCCTTTGTTTCCCTTTTTTTCCTTGTAGACCAGTGAATTACCTGTCGTGGGCGGCACCACGCTACACACCTGATGGTGATTACCCATTACTCTAGTTATACACGGCGTCCACTTGTGTGAGACGCAGGATTGTCTTCTCATGTCCAAAGGATCACCTGTGTTGCTAAAGGACTAGATGGTTAAGTGCCTGATTACTTTATCTTTTGCTTTGTGGTGCCACCCACGGTAGTTATAATTTTACTGAGCTGCTTTTGTTTGCCTTAGCCTGAGAGTATTTTGGTTATATGTCGAGTACTTCCTCATTTTGCCTGCCTCGTGCTGGAAATAAATGTGTACCTGAGCCTCCACGTTGGCCTCGAGTCTCTGCATCTTGGGACCCAGCACATCAGATCGTAATAATTGTGTTTTCAATTGTGTTTAAGAAGGAGCTTCTTTTTGTGACAAAAAACCAAAACATATTCTACTCTTATGCAATCCACTGCAAGAGCTGTGTCAAAAAGTATCCTTTAAAAAGAAATAAAGCTTAGTTTTGAGGTACTAATTTAACAGTATGATTGTTATTGTGGTTGTCATTTGCCTACATGAGTCACAATATTAGAAAAAGCTCTCAGCACAGTTCTGAACAATAGCAAAATGCAGCCAATATGAAAAACATTATTCAACTAATCATTACCCTATTATTGTAAAGGCTGCTGTATAAATACAGTACTCACAGTACTGAATGTTGTGACTGTTGAGAATTTATAGAATGAGTCAATGTAGCAGGATGTTTAACACAAAATAAGAATCAGGTATGGGAATTTCCCCTTGGTGATAAAGGACAAACAGCTGATAGCAAAGGGGAAGTGAGTCAGTATCAGTACTTGAGCTGCCACTGCATTTTGCTTGAGACTTGTCGAGGCAGGCACTTATCCCTCCTTCTGATGTTTTTGTGGTTTGTTTTGCCTGTTAGCATCACCCAGTGTTTGCTGGGCTTTGCCCGGGAGATAAACGTTGAATTTCCCTCCCGGGCAAAAATCTAGATGGCTGTGTACACATGGTGTCATCTTTCTGTAATGCAGCAAAGCAGCTTGAACCCTGACATTACTGTTCAAGGTTGTGCATCTGTGGATGACTCCTTTTGCATGTCACTATGTTGGAAAGCACCTGTCAGCAGCTCAAAACTGTGTATTTATTTATCATTTACTCCAGTGGTCCCAAAACTACGGCCCGCCTCCCCATTTGACAATGCCAGAGACGCATTATGATTTTTTTTCTAGTCTGGCCATACAAACTCTATACATGCAGCCATAGTTCTTGCAAACGGGAGATATTTTTTTTGTGTTTTTCCCTGTTATCCACACGTCACGTTTTTTTGTCATTAAAAGAAAGGTTTTTGAAAGCTGCGGCCAAAGTGGCGATTTGCGGATTTTTCTAGATCCACGTCATCATTCAACACACATACCTCAAGCAGCTCTCACCTTTGTTTGACAGCGGGTGTACTGCTCACCTGCTCGGTGTCTGACGCAAAATCACACAACGGAAGTACTGGGCGCGGGAGCAGAGCTGTCCAACTCCACATCTTTTGTTTTGATGCCCAGACATTGTGGTAGTGGTGGGAGAGCATAAAGAACAAGTCTCTCGAATCCGCTCCTGCGTCCGTTATCCACTACCAGGCGATATTTGCTTCTTATAGTCTTCATTTTTGTGGTTAGAAAAGCCCAAATGGGCCGCACGGTGACTGAGTGGTTAGCACATTGGCCACACAGTCTGGAGATCTGGAAGACCTGGGTTCAAATCTCCGTTGGGCATCTCTGTGTGGAGTTTGCATGTTCTCCCCGTGCGTGTGTGGGTTTTCTCCGGGTACTCCGGTTTCCTCCCACATTCCAAAAACATGCATGTTAG
>QODF01000150.1:544005-604048 GCA_024372805.1 Oostethus manadensis
CCGCTCCAGTAAACGCTGAAGGTCACAGCCTGATGAGGCCATAAGGACCACATCGTCTGCAAATAGCAGAGACGAGATCCTAAGGTCACCGAGCTGGACTCCCTCAACGCCTCGACTGCGCCTAGAAATTCTGTCCATGAAGATTATGAACAGAATCGGTGATAAAGGGCAGCCTTGGCGGAGGCCAACGTTCACTGGAAACAAGCTCGACTTACTGCTGGCAATGCGAACCAGGCTACTGCTTCGATTGTACAAGGACCAAATGGCACGTAGTAGCGGGCCACCGATCCTGTACTCCCGGAGCACCCCCCACAGGACACCGCGAGGGACACGGTCGAAAGCCTTTTCCAAGTCCACAAAGCACATGTAGACCGGTTGGGCAAACTCCCACATACACTCTAGTACCCTTGTAAGGGTGTAGAGCTGGTCCAGTGTTCCGCGACCGGGACGAAAACCACACTGCAGCTCCTGTAGCCGAGTTTCGACTAACGGTCGTACCCTTCTTTCCAGCACCCCGGAGTACACTTTCACAGGGAGGCCGAGGAGTGTGATCCCCCTATAGTTGGAACACATCCTCCGGTCACCCTTTTTAAAAATGGGGACCACCACCCCGGTCTGCCAGTCTAGAGGTACTGTTCCCGACTTCCATGCAATGTTGCATAGGCGTGTCAACCATCACAGTCCCTTAACATCCAGAGCCTTATTTTTTTCAGAAATTGTGTTATTTATTTGCAACCCCGGTGGGGGGTCTGGCCGCTGGCATCGCTGGCCCCCTGGGGCCTTTGCTCGGCTGCCACGGGGCGTCTGGCTGGGTCTTCTATGGCCCTTTTTGTGGCGGACTTGTTGTTGCGTCTTGGGGGGACGAGTTGGACCCCCTCTCTTAAATATCCATCCATCCATTTTCTATACAGATTATTCTCATTAGGGGCCCCGGGTATGCTGTTGCATATCCCAGCTGACTTTGGGCGGGAGCCAGGGTACACCCTGGACTGGTCGCCAGTCAATCGCAGGGCAGACATACAAACATTCACACACACATTCACAATCGCCAATTAGTTGAGATGCCCAACGGAGATTTGAACCCTGAACCTCCTGACTGTGAGGCCAACATAATACCCACTAATCCACCGTGCAGCCTACTCTCTTAGATATTTTACATTGAATATTTAATCTCTCAAGTGCTCAAATAAATGTGTTACCCTACTTTTTGCCAGTTAGAACTAGGACTGTCAAAGTTAACATGTTCCCTTTAATGACAATATTTTTTTTGACTGCCAGAGAGAAGGGAAAAGGTGTATACTGCCTGGCCAACAAAAAAGTCGCCACCTGTATTTATCTAAGCAAATAGGTAGGAGGTTGCTGCAGCTGGTCAGGTCTAGGTTCCACTTTTTTCTGGCCAGGCAGTGTACTAGAGCCATGCCGATATGTTTTTTATTGTCATTTGTACAGTGGTACCTTGGTATATGAGAACTATATACCATATAGAGAACTGTTTTTAGATGTGAGCTGTCTCTCTGTGTTTAAAAAAATAAAATAAAATTTGGAATTGTGTTGAATCAAATGGTATTGTTTGTACACTGTAATGAATCGTCTGATTTTAAAATTTATAATTTTTTAATTGTATCTTAATCCATGTATCTAGGTGTGTATCTAATAATTATTAATAAAAACTTTTTTCTGTCTGCGATTAATACATAGATACTTACCTAATCTCCTGTGAAATTACAATTTAAAGTTAACAACGAACAAAATACGATTAATCGTGATCAAATATTTTAATTGACTGACAGCCCTAGTTATAAACTATTTTATATGATCTATGTTACAACCTACACATGTTGTGGACTACCCCTAACCATGGACTGTATTGACATTAATTATCCTCTTTCAAGGAGCCAAGTAGGCCTTTGGAGGCACCACCAAAATATTTAAAAGACAAGTATTTGGACAGTGAAATGGCTATCAGGGCCTGCGGGAGAATTTTAATGAAGGAACCATATGTGACCTTGGTACCCTGGCATCCTCTTTGTTTTTCTAAGCGCTTAACCAGCAGGTGGCAGCCTCTCATAAGCACAGTCAACCAGGCAAACCGGGTGGTGGAAACAGAAGTACCACAGGGAATTACTGTCAGGTTTGAAGTGCCACAATCTTGTGCATGCAAAATCTCTTTTTGATCTTCCAACACCTAACACATGCACAACACCACAATAAAAACCCCAGATGCTTAATTAAATATCTTTTTTAATGAAAATAGCTCAAATTATTCTTTACTCCTTCCTGATCACATTAAGTTGAAGGATTGCTTGCACTTTAGATCTTTACTTCAGTACCATGCTGTCACAATGCCCCCTGGAGGCAGAGATATGGTTAAAAGAGACAATAAAATATTGATGTTGATCCAATCTTCGGAGCCTTTTGGTGAATAATTGATAGTCAGGGGAAAATGAGCTTTAATTGCAGCATCCTTATGGAGGGGCGTTCTACTAAGCCCCAATGCCATCGACTGAAGGAAGACAGTAACGTACAAAAGGGATGTGCGAATCATGGATGAGTCCTTCAAAACTATCTTTTTTTTTAACTGAATCGGAACTTACCCGTACCTGTCTCTGTTAACTTGTCCTTATTCACCCCTGCTGCCTCTAGATAATTGAAAGAGGAAACTAGCCAACATAAGATGAATAGTGCAACTGTTACACTAACTGCATTTGTATTTGTATTTTAGCTCAGTGAGAAAAGACATAGATGGGACCTCAAAAATACAAATGTGCATGGAAATCTGACTAAAAGTCTGCATACACCAGAAACACAGACTGTGCATACGAACAAAAAGCGACGTACGCAACATTCGCGCAATTTGTGATTCATAGATTGCACAGTGAGGAGCAGTCTGTGTACGCAGATCACGGCCTTTCCATGCCTCCACTTCACAATAGCAAAGTGGCTCGTGAATGTGGGGTCCATATTTAAGGAGTCTTAATTGCACCGCAATCATGGCTGGTGGGAAAACAACGAGGATGAAGCAGTGGACTTGTGGAAATACTTAAGAGTGTCATATTTAGAAGATGTAGCAGTATCATAGCAAATAAAACAAGATTGAGTGACAGCACGTCTGCTGTCCGCTGCATGAAGAAATACCTGTAAATGTTGCTAACAAAAACAGTCCTATTTTTGGATAAATTGTCTTAAGAAAAGGGAGAAACTGAGCACTGAGGACATATTAGCTCTGTATCTCGTGAAAATAAACTATATAATTATTTCATTGACAACCTGATGTTTGTTAAAGTTAACATAATAACAATATAATTCAAAAGTAAAATGATTAAGTATTCAAGCACTGTGTTGTGTTTTTCTTATATCTTTTAGTCGAGATACTATATAGTCATGCATAATAGTGTGTATGGTAAATGACAAATGATATCCATCAGTGTCGTGTCAAATAGGTCAATAACAACAAGATTTTTTTCATGCAGTGATGAATAGACCTTTCTTGGCTTCCATTGCAAATTTATTTTTAACATATGATTTCACTTTTGCATGGCCTTTTTGCCATGTCTCCAAAAAGTGCATACCGTACGGACATTCTCACTCTAGGTTGTGTTTTTATAGGTGACATACTGCACGAATGTACAAAACTTTTCGGCCCTGTTTTGTGCGTATGCAAGCTCCACTATTACTGTAGAGGAGGCTCTTGGATAATCTCCTTTCCTCTTCCTGCCTGAGCTGCAGGCTCAACAAAACAATCAATTCACTTGCTCAATCACTGACCAACATTCGAGTTTCACCAACTCATGGGTGCAACTTGTGCATTTGCAAGTACTGCCCTTTTGGGTAAATGACTTGAATCAATAGAGTATTCAGTTCATTTCAGTGAGTGACTCATAAGAACTCCAGCCAGTAAAAGGAATTGCGTTTCCCATCAATATCATACAATACTACTGCGAAAATCCTTTTTATTAGATGTGCCGTCACTTGCTTTGCAATTATGCCTTACATTGTTTAATCACCATTAGCATTTATTGTTGTTATGATGCATAATATGTGATATTAATAAGCTGAGTCTTCACTGTGTATTTTCTATCTTCTGCAAAAGTACCTCGTTCTTTGTTTTATGCTAATTTTTTGAAAGCAGCCTTGCTCTGGCAGTTCCTTGCATAGCCAGATCATTGTACACGATGGATCCAACCAGATGCTCTTTGAGCAGCCTTGTTTTTATGACTGATTGCTTCTCTGTGAAATGATATGCAAAACAATGCCAGTCAATCTGGGCTCAACAGCCTCACACCGACATGTATGGGAATACTGTGCTTCCGTTCAGCCCTCATGGGCCTGCTGCAGACGCATGTGTTTCCACATTAGGGAGAAGGGGGGCAGTGCCCCATGGGATCCAGCAGAGGGCATTGTCTTTCCAATGCAGTGAAACCTTACCGTACTTTTTAGAAAATAATTATTTATTAGTTACCTTTTTTTTTTAATGTACAGGCAAAAAATAAGATAAGATAATTAGAAATTATGAATAAATGAACAATTAACATCACTTTTACCTTTATACTTTCTTGACTTAACTTGAACAGGGAAGCATTTTTATGGCAACACAGCGAACATAACCAAACTTGTTACGAGTGGTTCTGTAGATATACCTGGGTCGACATCCGAGCTGTCTTATGAGTGGGATATAAGGGGCAAGCCCCCGATTTCCTATCAACACAACCATATGGTTTGGACATGGGCTGGTGAGTGGGCCCCATTTGGCCTGCCCAGCTGGGTCCTAGTAAATTTTGTCCGGGGGTTACATGATGGCCCCATGTGTTGTATTCAGTTGGGCTGAATGTGGGTTTCATATGGGCCCTAGCTTAAACCCACATGGGCAACCCAGGTTTCTCCCATTTTGGCCCACAGTAGCTGGCCCCATGTGGGCTGATTATGGGTCCCTGATTGTACCCACAAGGGTAATAACTATTTTTATCATGGGCTAACAAATTCATTTTGGGGCTTATTTTATAGTCATCCAATACAATTATTTAAACAACTACAATAAAGAAGAGACCAATATTACAATTAATTAGTTTTTATTTTGATTTAAGTCAAATTAAGTCACATACAGAATTAGTTATTTTCCACCTCAAGTGAGGCTGAAGTCCTCGTTGAGGGGTTGCCTATCAGGCCTGTCTATTACCACCCCGGTCCCCAGAACCAATGAGCCACTTGGAGACAGCCTTCTCTGCATCTTTACGTGAGGTTTGCCTGGTCATGGCAATTTTCTTCATGCCTCCTGAAAAAACAAATTTACCAGTCACTTACTTCATGCGACAACATTTAAAAGAATATTGTGAGAAGTTTGTTGATTTCAGTAATTCAGTTGAAAATGTGAAACTCATTCACAACTCTGATTTCATAGATTCATTAAGTGAAATATTTTGTGGCATTATTTGTTGTATTTTGGATAATTATGCCTTTCAGCTATAAACCTGACATTTCTACATCAAAAATCCAGATTTTTATTGGTTGTATGTGATATTCTAATTTTGTGAAATACTCAGTTAGGGGTTTTCACACACTTATAAGTGTAAAGTCATCAAAATCATAGGGTAGATGGAGGTGGTGAAGATAGAACTGTGTAGATCTGAGGACGGATGGAGAGGTTTGAGGTGAGGACCTGAGGGTGGATGGAGGCGGTGGAGGTGATTTAGGCCTGATGGGGCTGCCAGACTTCATCATCATCATCATTCTCACTGCTGGATAAAACCATTCTCCTGAAAATGTGTAATATGCAAAACTCATGTGTCACAGAAAAATTCAACGTCAGCATTCGTTTAGTATCATTTCATAATTTAAGTAGCCTCACCTCCTTTCACGTTTCCCCCTTCCCATATTCTCTCATATTTCTTTCCCATATTGTCTGTCTGTCTCTTTGTCCCATGTTCTGTTCATATTCAACTATTTTTGGCAATTTCATATGTTGCTGTGGGAGACAAATAAGTGGCAATTAGTTTAATTCAGAGCCAATTTAAACCAAATCAACCGTGAACTCATAATGTCAGATAATACATGTACACATTACTAGCTTTTCTCGTGACAATCAATTTGTATGTCGCCCAGTCAGTGTGAGGGTCCTGTTTCTCTACGACTGCCTTTGACATGTTTATCCTTGCTGGTGGCTAGTAGCGTGCATCCTCTTCAGGCCCGGTAAACTATTTGGTTGCTATAACTGCCAATCCTCCATTTGTAAACTCAACTATTGCAAAAGGCAACATTTCTTAAAGAAAAACAAATACATATATACTGTAAAAATACATAAACTCATGACACAGAACAAACAATTAAAAGCAAAACCAAATAAATACCACACTACTATAAGAGTGGCAATGCCACATATCCAGTCTCAAATGGCAACAAAACCATTTTGGTTTTTAACTCCTCCACAGGTAATAGCTGTGAGTGTTTAGATAAACTAACTATATCTTTCAGTGGCGGGTTGCCCCCATGTCTGCAAAGGTGCACACCGCCACCTACTGTACTGGAGTATGTAACACGCCATTCAACTTGTTTTATAATGTGAGATATCAACTAATACTAATTATTATGCTAACACTAATGATAAAATACATACAATAATACTACTATATACTACTACTAGTAGTAATATAAAAATAATAAATAATACAAATACTAATAATACACTAGATTCTATTACGTAATCCTGTGCTCTTTAAATACTTTATCAGCACCCTCTGTGTATCTCTACCACCCTCACCAAGTGCTCCATTCCTTTCCTATCTTAACTATTTTTGTACAGTATGATATTTCCTTCCACTGCTATCCCCATATCATTTGCCATTTCTCCGTCATTTGTTTTTTGATAATTGTCTTACCTTCACCTTTATCAGCAGCTAAATTTATCATATACATTATTTTGATTCCCTTTTTTGCCATTTTATCTGCTCCCTCATTCCCTTCCATCCTTACACGTGCAGGCACCCAGCAGAACCTTATTTCTATTATTAACATAAGTAATTGTAATAAACTTTGTTGTATTTCTAAGAATAAATCCTATTTACATGACTCCATATGGCTGTTAGAGAGTCCACACAACATACCACTCTATCTGGTTTTATTTCCTGTATCCATTGTAGGCCAATTATAATTGCCATCATTTCTGCTGCATAGACTGAAAGTTGATTAGGTAGTTTTTTTGCAATGGTGTAATTTACTGAAAGCGTTGTTGCTGGGCAGACTTTCTTCATTTGCTTCGTGATGGGGGATGGAGCTTTCCAGATGTATGCATTGAAATGCTGCTGAGTTTGTGGTTTCAAATATATTAATATTCATTCATTCATTCATTCATTTTCTGTACCGCTTATCCTCATTAGGGTGGCGGGGATGCTGGAGCCTATCCCAGCTGGCTTTGGGCGAGAGGCGGGGTACACCCTGGACTAGTCGCCAGCCAATCGCAGGGCACATATAGACAAACAACCATTCACACTCACATTCATACTTATGGACAATTTAGAGTCGCCAATTAAGCTAACATGCATGTTTTTGGAATGTGGGAGGAAACCGGAGTACCCGGAGAAAACCCACACGCACGGGGAGAACATGCAAACTCCACACAGAGATGCCCAATGGAGATTTGAACCCAGGTCTTCCAGATCTCCTGACTGTGTGGCCAATGTGCTAACCACTCAGCCACCGTGCGGCCCGTATATATTAAAATATTATATGAATATTGAGTAATCTATGAGCAAGTTAGCAAACATGGCTGTCTGGATAAGACCACTATTCCTAAAAAGCATAAGAGCCTAACATTTGTATAAAAAGTGGACCTAGCCCAGTGGCTATTGTTAAAATACAACAACAGCAATCATGTGTGAAAACAATCACTTTTGAATACTGTATCTCAGGAGTGGAGCCCAGCTGTAGCCCACTTATTGCCCATGCTAATTTAGACCATCTACTGCCCACCTACTACCCACCTACTGCCCATGGGGAGCCCATCAACAAAGCCCACTCCAAGCCCATGCCCATCCTAAGCCCGACTAGCTCAAGCCTAACCGTATGTGTTTGCAGGGTTGAGACGGGCACCATTGAAATGATCCTGCAGCAAAACCAGAGACAAACTAGAAAAAAACCTACAATTTTTAAGTTAAATAGGGGTGCCACAATTACTCGAGTAATTCGAGTACCTCCATCCATTTTCTAAACCGCGGGGTACACCCTGGACTGGTCGCCAGTCAATCGCAGGGCACATATAGACAAACAACCATTCACACTCACATTCATATCTATGGACAATTTAGAGTGGCCAATTAACCTAACATGCATGTTTTTGGAATGTGGGAGGAAACCGGAGTACCCGGAGAAAACCCACGCAGGCACGGGGAGAACATGCAAAATCCACACAGAGATGCCCAACGAAAATTCGAACCCTGAACCTCCTGACTGTGAGGCCAACATGCTACCCACTCATCCACCGTGCGGCCTATTTGAGTACCTCGCCTCTAAAAAATGAACCAGAAATTTCTTCTGCCTCGTAGGATCATAAAGTGTGCTTACGGCACCGACATGCTTGCATTACCCACACAGAGGAAGAAGAGGATGTTCGAAGGAGTGTGAAGATGGAAATGGGGAGGGAAAACAACAATAACGACAAAAGAGAACAAAAAATAAATGAAAAAAAGACAGAAAATGGAGAACGTGTGGGAGCATTTTAGGTCAAACAAAAAGTTGAACACCGTGACGTGATGTCTGCAGCACATGTTCAATGTTGCAGCGACTTCGAAGACACCCAGCAGGAGTGATAAAACTAGCTACTAGCTAAGTAGATGCCACCTACCATCGTGTTTACAAGCTACATGTTATCAAGAATCAGCTAGAAATGTTGTGGGTAGCAAATCATCGCATTTCATATTGCCAGTGAAGCCACTATATAACATACCATAATGATACCGTGTGATGACTGTGATTATTGTTAGTATGGGTGCAACAATTAGTTTTAACAACGATTCGATTTCTGGTTGCCGACTTGATTCAAGGATGACATCGGTTCATTTAGAATGATACTATCCAAAACAATGAAGTAACTTTAAATCAATTCAGTAACTTATAAGCCAAAAATTCAAGCAGTCTGACTGTGAAATAAATAGCTGGATACTGGACGGTGCAGGTGAAGTTTCCTAAACTCTGTTTGCTTTTTGTAAGAGAATCAAGTATGCATTAATTATGCATATAAACAAAAAGTTAAACAACAATTCATGGCAAATGCATTCACGTTTTATTTGAAAAAAGTGGAACCAACACTTCAGGTTGAATTAACGATGAATGCATCAGCAGGTTGAACGATTAATTTTATCTGATAAAACATGACAGACTTTAATTTAATGCCTCATTCACTTCTCTAACCAAAGTATTAAAGAAGTTATTTCGCAGCACCAGATTAGAATGACATTTCATGTGCAGATAGATATTAAAGTGAATGAATATCCTACATACTGTATTGTTTGCACAGACGCTATTAAAGCTACGAGGAGGTGTCTGATCAGCACGCTTACCATTGCAAGAAAAAATGGAACATACGCCAGAACAACAGTGGCTCCCAAACGACAAGCCCCCCATTCAACCAGAACACAAACATGCACAAACTTAACGCTCGCTAAGTACCTTTTATCTTGTCCTGACACTATCCATAAGTTTGAATGGCTTCAAGCTGGATTTAACTTTGGATGAGGTCCAACACTCAGTATAAATCCATACCAAATTGAAGAGGTCATTTAAATAAAAAGTATGTCTACCAATGAAAATACACCAAATGTCCTATGAAAAAGTGCCTGTTTTAAATGTCCACACAGACTTTTCTAACAGAACGCGCACACTCAGCATCACATGACGCCCAAGTCAACAGGCATGACTAATTAACCTATGACAAATCAAACTGTTACAAGCGTAACGTTTAACGTCTTTATCATTAAAATAGCAAAAAAACACACATCCATACAAAACATGATGTGCTTAAATCCAACGCTTTATTTCCTACTATCGATTAAATCGACTGATTACCTTTCAAACAATGTTAGATCGATATATGTGGTCTGGACAGAATTCCAGAATTACAGAGGTCTGGAATTTGGTAAATACAAATTGCCATTTGTGTTCACCAAATTGTATTTATTTTTCATTTTTTCCTTTGTTGACTGGAGAGGATGTACAAGGCAAGAGCTCTGCTGAGGATACTATAAAGTACAACTATTTTGGTGCTTTTCTGAATACATTTCATGAACACAAAACCGCAACTGGTTGCTGATTCCCTCAACCTTAACTTGGATTGGCGAGAGGTACAGATTCCTTGAAATAAACGAGTTTCATGTGCTGAAAGCTGCAAGGAAGCAAAGCTAAACGGCTAATTACTGAAGTTTAAAGCAGTTGCCTAGCAACAATGCCAAACAAAGGGAAAAATCAAAGAAAGCATTTATTACAAGTGTAAAAGATACTGACCCTGGATACATGGACTCAAAGAAAATAGAGCATTATGCAAGGATGTTAGAGTTCTGCAGAATGATATCAAGACATTATTGGAAGACAATGCTGCCTTGCACGCTGCCCTTGAGGAGGTTAAAAACCCATATGGTTAGGGTTCTGCAGAATGATATCAAGACATTATTGGAAGACAATGCTGCCTTGCGTGCTGCCCTCAAGGAGGTTAAAAACCCAAAGGAAGTAAATCATGCATTACGCAACGACATCAATGCTCTACAGGATGATATCAGGACCCTATTGAAGGATAATGCCGCCTGGCACACCACTCAGGAGGAAGAGAAAGAAGCAAAGGATAACATCACTGAGCAAATGAAAACGATAATGGATGAGATGGATCAGAATTCACGAATGAATGATGTGATCCTCACAGGGCTCAGAATTACACCCGGGTCAAAAGATAGGGAAACTCATAACAGAGGAGAACCAGATGGAATGAATGTTACTTCAGCAAAGCAACAGATTGTCAGCTTCCTACAATCAAAGGAGGTGGATATACTGTAGATATCAACACCATTGATACTTGCATCCCACTGTATGGCAGAAACAACACCACACCTGACATCATCAAATTCACCAACAGGGAATTCAAAACTACACTGCTGAAACAGAGGAAGAACTTGAAAGGCACAAACGTCTACTTAAATGAGCATCTGACAAAACGCAACGCTGACATTGCCAAGAAAGCACGAGACTTGAGGAAGCAGGGAAAGATACAAAGTACTTGGAGCACCAACGGAAAAATATACATCAAGCTACATGGAGGTCCAGGAGAAGCAGGCGTGCTGGTTGTCAAAGATTTCAACGATCTGGATACATACTAATCATCATATAATCATGACAACAAGGATAAGAGGATACAACGCACACAACAATAAGAATACATTCAACATTGATATCAACATTGAAAGAGCACGCTCAACAAAGTATTAAAATCAGGAACTCATGTACTTACATTTAATGACATTCACAGTACAACACCAAGACAGCAAAATGTTGATCCGGAAATCAACAGGGGAAGAGAGAAGGAAAGAGGAGGAAAAAAAGAAAAAAAAATTTTTTTTCAAGAAAAATATGATATATACATGTATATGTATGTATGTATACATATGAATGTATGGGTGTATGCATGTACATAAACAGTATGTATGAGTATTTATTAGTAAATCATGTGAGAAGGGGGTAGGATTAAATAAGCTCTGCTTCTTCCTACTCCGTTTCGGACATGTAGAACTGAGGAATGTAACATGAATAGTTCTTTGTACAATGTATGCATGTTCCAAACAAATTAAACCAAACCAAACAATAAGTGGCGAAATGGGCTGTCAGAGCTTTCAACTTAGTAAGAGCCTCCACTGTGTTATTGCAGTGTGGTAATGACAATTCTGACAGCGCTGCAGGAAGAGCGCCCATGAAAACTTGAAATATCCTGGATTTTAAAGTGTTTACTTCTGAGGAATAATCACACATTGGCAGGTGAGGGTGCCAGAATAGAAGTAAAATGGGAGGAAATTGGCTTTTTTTTAAAAAACCATTGCTGCGCTAAATGATTAAGTAGATGGATAGTCCATCCATGATCCAATGATCTTCTCCGCTGTGCTGCACATGACATTTGCATACATTTGCATTTTCTTTACATGTGAAAACTGCAAGTGCTGAGAATAATTACCTTTTAAAAGAAGACGTAACAGTGAGATGCAGTTTTTGTGACAATAATATAGAACCTACTTTAATTACTGAGCTGCAAATATCTGTTTGTCATTTATGCAAAATGCTGATCCTACAGTGTAGCAAAGATTAGACACACAATCTTTTAGACAATGACACAAGAACACATTAGGGACTGCCCCCCAGTGCACAGGCACAAGGTATGCTTGGGTGAATTTGAAGTGGAAGAATCTAGGACTGCCCTCAACCCCATCGAACAGCTTTGAATGAACTTAAAACAGAGATGATGAGCCAATAGGCCCCTGGCTCAGGTCCAACATCAGTGACATCTGACTGCACCTGGCCAAAAATTCCCAGAGATACATTTCCAACATTTTGTGGAAAGTCAGAGAAGCTGTAAAAAAAAGCACCAAGTGAATACATTGCTTTACTTTCATTTACTGTAGGTGTAATTGTCCCAAAACGTTTGTCCATGTAATGTGTCTTCTGAGACAGTTAAATAAGTCCACCGCATATAAAAGCGAATAAGGCCATGGGAGCCAATGCCTCTAGTAGTAGGTGGACGTTAAGTCATCGTCCATCCAAGAAGGGAGGGTGGGGGCGATCTTCACTTTCATAACCCGATGGCATTAACCAGGGGAGACAGCTTCGAGTGGTTCTCTGCTTTCTCCTCCAAGAACAGATGCCATTCCATCATTGCAAGTCTTTTAAAGGTTAAATGCATGTATTTGTCTTAATTCCCGCCCCTTCACCCACCACGTCTCATCCCAACATGTTCATTTCTGGTGTCACCAATGCTGGATCACAAAGGGACAACGAGAAATTACAAAAACCACCTTTTGTCAGCACATACACACCTTTGTGCAAAAATATTCCCCCAGCGCAACTTTGACCTCACCATTGTGCGATTGAGACCCTGAAGAAATTCACAGCTCTGCTGCCCTCGTTTATTATTTACAATAATGTTACACTCATTTTCTTGAGCTACTGTCAACATATCAAAACAATAATAAGCTGGGCATACACTGTATGATTTTAGAAGTGTTTTTAAAATCCAACTCACAAAAAAAATCATGCCCCCGCCCCAATTTGAAATACTACTGAGAAACTGTACTGTACTGTACTGACTGGACTTGAAACTGAAGACGGAAAACAGCAACAAAATGGAGAGCAGTGAAGCATTCAAGACTCAATTTGCACGCCGGGTACGACAAATTGGTCATGTTGGCAGGTTTGCACTAATATTTAAAGTCCTCCCTGCCGCTGACATTTCACCCGCCCCACTATTTGAGAAGTTATGTGAACAGCTGCAGCCAAAATACATGCACCCCTACTGTGTTGTCTGTGTCTTGCTCTATATTCCTTACTTGGGACAGTTTTGGTTCGTTTTCTTGTGTTGTTATTTTCATGTGTTTTCTAGGCCGTTTCTTAGTTTGGTCACTTAGTTAATTACGAGCACATGTTCCTCATTTAGTTCCTGGCTATTTATGTTCAGGTGTGCGTGCCAGTGGCTGTCGGTTCTTTGTTACTTTTTCCCTCCTCCTGTATCTCTGGCATCTTTGGTAAAGATTCCTGCAAACCTTTATGTGTATCACTGTTATATTGTATGCTCTTATGTCTCCAAAAGCATATTTGAACACAAACCATAGGGGGTACCATAAATGCAATACATTTTTGTCACATAACTGCATAATTGCATGATGCTAATGCTGATAAAATGACTACATGAGATGCTTCACATGAGATTGTGTGTGCCTTCATTTACACTGAAAATTCAAAAAAGGCAGGAATACGTGAAACAACAATCTTTACATGACTTTGGCTGGCTGTTCATCCACTTTGTGCAGGCGCAGCAACAGAAAAGGTCTCAGAGTTTACAAAAGTTATAATTTTCTGACAAGCCAGAAATGTAGCCAATTTTTATATGACTGACTGGGAGATGACAAACACTTCCAGTACCTACTTTTACACTTCATAACTGACAATGCCCATCTAGACTTAGAATTAGCCCGAGAAGTAGTTGAGTTGGCTCAGTGTATGCCCAGCTTTGGAGAAGAGAAGAGAGAAGTGGATCTTTCCTTGGTGATTGCGTTCATCTTCATTCAAGTCATGTACAGAATTAATCTGACATTATTGCTGACCAACCACAATAACTTAACTAGCACATTTTACACCAACTTCTGCACCAAAAAGGAACTACACATTTTACAGCTAAACTGCCTCCCACACTATAAACGTATAATAAATTATTGCAAGTTAAATCCAGCGCAGATTTCCTGTATTACGGGCTCCTCCTGAGTAAAGCGAATGATCTTTCTGTGGATGTGGTTCATCTTTGGATCCACAAACACTTTATAGGAAGTCCAGCTCCGCACTAGAATACAGCGAATCTCCGCAAATTCAGTTTTTTGGACAAATTGTGTTTTTTTCCCCCTCAGAAAACAGATACCTTCATTCGAATTTGATAATAACTTGTAAATATTTGATAATACAGGTAAAATGTACATTGTCCATGTACAACTTTTAAAAAAGGCCACAATTCTTGCACTGAAAAAGCACTGAAATTTTGCAGTTTGTTCGACAGCCCCTGAAAACACCATAGTTGCTGTGACACAAAGTGAGATGAAAGTGAAACAATCTGTCCTCAAAACAAAACAGTAAATTGAACACAAGTTAATTTATAATGGTAAATTATTACTGGTAATTACAACAGACAAGCAGTGTGGATTATGTTAACACAGCTTGGAGAAACGCTTTCTCCGGCAGCTGTAAAATGCTTCCGAGTCAGGTGGAGGCGGACGTAAACATCGCTGTCTTGCTGTCCTATAACTTTGATTAATCCCCAATAACAATTGGCATTTGTTAGTGTTGAGTACCTATACTCTAAATAATTTTTTTTCCAGGATTGGATTGTGCATTTTAGCATTTTAGTTACTTGTTGTTGATTCAAAATCTTAGCAGAATGTAAATGCCAAGCTTGCAGGAGGGTTTGGGAAGAAGAACTGATTCTTGTGTCAAAAAAAAAAAAAAGATTTTATGGGCGTAGCAATTACTCTGAGATTTTCACCATTCTCAAGCAGGCTAAGAACAAAACCCCTGCGAAAAACGATTTACTGTACATTCACAATGAGAAGAGGTAGTTTTTGTGCTATAATCCCCAGACAGCTTTCGGCTCCTTGTTTTAAATTGCATTCTACTCCAATAAGTGAGGGTGTTCTTTCATTTGCAGGGTTTCGGTCCTGTGGTCCAGTGGCTCCCCAGGTTGAGGTGAGAGCTGTTGGGAGTCGGCTGTCTTGTTCCCCTTCCGAGGGAGCTGTGCAGGTGTGGCCCTGTGTGCTTCTGGATTTGGCATCTCCTTCCTGTCACTAGGCTGGATCTCTAGAGCAGGAGTGTCCTTGCAGCAAAAATACTGCTGCCAGATTTTGCGGAATGCTGTGCGAAACTTGTTGATGCGGAAAGCGTAAACAATTGGATTGACAGCAGAGTTGCCATGGGTGAGCAGGATGGCAATGTAGATGAGGATGATGGGCTTCTGGCAGTCAGGGCAGAAGAGGGTGATGCAGTTGATGATGTGCAGGGGGAGCCAGCTGATGGCAAAGAGAAAAAGGACCAACGCCAATGACTTAGCAAGATTGAGCTCCTTGTCATAGTACTTGTTGGGGTCAGTGTGGCTGGCTGTGAACTTTTTACTGTTGAGCTGCTTGTGGATCATGTAGAAGATCTCTGTGTAAATGACCAGCATGAACAAGAGGGGCGGCAGCACCCAGCCAAAAAAGTTGAAATAAACCATATAGTCCATGCTGATGACGTTCTCAAACTGGCAGGTGATGACAAGGTCAGAGCCGATGGAGCTGTTCCGTTGGAGACGCCTCAGGTTGTTCCACCCCAACATGGGGGTGAGGCCCACGACAAAAGCCACCGTCCAGCACGCCACCACCGCCATCCCAGCTCGCCGAGGCGTCACCACACGCTTGTACCTATGTGTATGAACAGAAAGGAAGCATCATGTCAGCGGATTGGACAAGAAAGATTTGACATTCATAGAGAAAACCCCCAAAAGACCCCTTGCTAGAGTATACAGCTGGAGAGCCACATGCACAATGCACTTCATTTGCTCTGGGCGCCATCAGTGCCTCCACCAAGGACGCTGGTGGGGGTTTTGGACCTTCAATTCATACTGTTTATACTCCATAACAAAAATATTTAATTCTGTTATGGAAATTTCCCGGTTATGTTGTTGTCTGTTGTGTTACATCAATTTTGTAACAATTGTGTTATTTTGAAGTGAAAAATATATTCAACAATTACCTTCCCATGTACCTGTATTCCTCCAAAGCAAGCATCAAATTAAATCTAGGCTTGTGTCAAATAGTTGAAAAAGTTGTACTTTTGTATTAGTCACGTAGTAGTATTGGACTAAATTGGTCAGATAACAAAAGGAGGCTTGACATTTTAGACTCAATTTAAGTGCTCTCAGCAACTTTGCCATCAAATTAACAGTTTTCAACGTTCTCGGTTGAAAATAAATGTGAAATAAATAAGTCATTTTTTAGATTGCAAGATTTTTAGATTTAGATTGGTTAGTTTCAAGTTGTTATTGTGAGTGTGTATGATTGTCTATATATGTGACTGTGACCAAATGGCAACCAGTCCAGGGTGTAGGCCACCATGCCTCCAAGATATGCTCCACCCGTGACCTTATTTAGTAGAAAATGAATGAATTGTAGTTCATTTATTGACTTTGCTAGTTAAGCAATAGGGTCCACTATCTCTGGATGTTTGTCTTATTGGGAATAACATAAAAACCTTGCTGCTTGTCTTTATCTTTCCACCTAAGATAACAAAGGGCAGAAGGGAAGAACCAGGATTTCACTTTTTAGTCCATGCAGTCCTCCGTTTAATTTGTCCAAAGGACATAATTGTAAATTGTATTTATGTTTTTGCTATATATTGTCCAGGGTGTACCCCGCCTCTCGCCCAAAGTCAGCTGGGTTAGGCTCCAGCATACCCGCGACCCTAATGAGGATAAGCGGTATAGAAAATGAATGAATATTTGCTGTTATATTTTGTTAGTGTTATCCACTAGCAATCCACTAGAGTCACTACCTGTTAACAATTAGGGACTATGTCAAAGTTGAAAGGTTTTGCCTGAAAGAAGGTTAAATTCCTTTGAAACAGCAGCTTCCACAAAGTAAGCTCATTGGCTTCCCCGCAGCATTTTGGATAAATTCATTGCTGCTGCCTCTTGTGGAGCGGAGGAAAAATTGCATAAATAGGCACTTCACTCCTCAGATTAAATAGTTTATTTTATAGGGATTTCCCGATCCGATCTTCAGGATCGGTATTGGCTGCCGATCAGCTGTGTTTTGAAGATTGGAAAAGATTAGCTTCCGCCACAAGATCAGGCTGATTTGGTTGCCATAAATCTTGCCCACACTGCACCATGATAAGTGCGAAAAAAGTTGCCTCGAAGCTAGTTACCACTCGACTTCTGCCACCTGGATGACAAAAAACACGTAACACCACTATGCAGACACGTTCGGGGGTTACCGTGGTGAAGCGCTGGACATTTAGCTCCATAGATAAAGTGCCCGACTTCCCTCGCTGTGCCCTGACTCCTCTGTCATGTTGCCAGGAGCTTGCAAGGGAAGTGCACAATCACACCACAAACTGATCTATAACCATGTCAAATGATTAGTCCTACCCTAAAAGTATTGTAAAGGTGGCGGAATAATTCAAAGTTAGGATGGCTGTAATTCAGATGGCCATTTATTTGCATGTCAACACAGAGCATTCAGTCCTTTTTAAGCATTCAGTCCTTTTTTCAGCATTCAGTCTTTCAACAAGACATTCCACTTACTAGTTTTCATATTCTATGCACTTGACTCCATTCGCTTGCTCTAACCAGCATGCTAAGCACGACTGCCCTCTATAGCCCACACACTAAACAACAGCGTACACCACAATATAACCATCACTACAGTATTTTGCACGTCCATTTTTTCAATTTTATCTTAACATGGTGGACTTTTGTTTTTGTTAGGGACCTGATTCACAGAGAGTTTGTTACAAAAGCCAAACAATATTGTTGGTCACACTGTGTAATGAAAAAAGTAAATTCAGCAATACTTTGGTTGGATTATTTTTAATGCTCTGAAGAGCTATTTTAGTCTTCTTTTCCATTCGGCTTATGTCTTCAGGGGTCGCCACACCGAATCAATTGCCTCCATCTAACCCCATCTTCTGTATTCTCTTCTCTTGCGCAAACTACCTTCATGACCTCTTTCACTACATCCATAAACCTCCTCTTTGGTCTTCCTCTAGACCTCCTGCCTGGCAAATCAAAACTCAGCATCCTTCTAACAATATATTCACTATTTTTTCTCTGGACATGTCCGAACCATCTCAGTCTGGCCTCTCTGACTTTATCTCAGAAACCTCTAAAATATGCTGTCCCTCTGATGTACTCATTCCTGATCCTGTCCACTTGGGTCCCTCTCATTTACACACATGTACTCCGTCTTGCTGCAGCTGACCTTCCTTCCTCTCCTTTCCAGGGCAAACCTCCACCCCTCAAGCTTCTCCTCCACCTGTTCCCTGCTCTCACTACATATCACAATGTCATCTGCAAACATCATAGTCCATGGAGATTCCTGTCTAACCTCGTCCGTCAGCCTGTCCATCACCATAGCAAACAAGAAGGGGCTCAGAGCTGATCCCTGATGTAGTCCTACCTTCACTCGGAACTCCTCTGTCACACCTGCAGCACACCTCACTACTGTCTTACAGTCCTCGTACATGTCCTGCACCGCTCTAACATACTTCTCTGCCACTCCAGACTTCCTCATACAATACCACAGTTCCTCTCTGGGCACCCTGTCATAAGCTTTCTCCAGATCTACAAAAACACAATGCAGCTCCCTCTGACCTTCCCTGTACTTCTCAATCAACATCCTCAAAGCAAATACTGCATCTGTTGTACTCTTTTTTGGCATAAAACCGTACTGCTGCTCACAAATGCTCACGTTTGCCCTTAGTCTAGCTTCAACTACTCTTTCCCATAACTTCATTGTATGGCTCATCAGCTTTATTCCTCTGTAGTTGCCACAACTCTGCACATCTCCCTTGTTCTTAAAAATGGGCACCAGCACACTTCTCCTCCATTCCTCAGGCATCTTCTCATTATCTAAGATCTTGTTAAACAACCCGGTCAGGAACTCTACTGCCACCTCTCCTAGACACTTCCATACCTCCACAGGTATATCATCAGGACCGAGTGCCTTTCCATTCTTCATCCTCTTCAATGCCCTCCTCACTTCTTCCTTACTAATCTTTGCTACTTCCTGGTCCACAACAGTCACCTCTTCTACTCTTTGTTCTCTTTCATTTTCCTCATTCATCAACTCTTCAAAGTACTCTTTCCATCTTCCCATGACACTACTGGCACCTGTCAATACCCTTCCATCCTTATCCTTCATCACCCTAACCTGCTGCACGTCCTTCCCATCTCTGTCCCTCTGCCTTGCCAACCTGTATAGATCTTTCTCTCCCTCCTTGCTGTCCAGCCTAGCATACAAGTCAAGCCACTAAGCAGCGGCAGGAATCAACAAAAGCAAGAAACACAAAGAAACACGAATGATCCGACAAAGCTACCATGCACCACGCTGAACTAAATAATCAAATAGAAATTAGGAGCAGGTGCGCTTGAACGAGAAAGAAAAGTGGAAGGTAAACAGAACAGAACAAGAAGTACAATCAAAATAAGGGTGCAAAACAAGAATCAAGAAAGGAATAAACACAAAAACAACTGTCATGCTGGCAAACACACGAATCATGACAGTTGTAGTAGTAAGAGTAATAGTAGTTGTGGTGCTGCTAGCTGTTCAGGGTAGCTGAGTGATACTGCAAATTTGTTTTCATTTCTAAAAGACAAAGGTCTACAATGAACAAAGCACGTACAGAGAACGCAGAGATGGTTTTAGGCAGGGGCAAACCGGGCAAAAAAAAGAAAAAGATCAGGCCTTGACTTTCTTCCAAATAACACTCATCTCGTTCATTCATTCATTCATTTTCTATGCCGCGTATCCTCATTAAGGCCGCGGGTATGCTGGAGCCTATCCCGGCCGACTTTGGGCGAGAGGCGGGGTACACCCTGGACCGGTCGCCAGTCAATCGCAGGGCACATAAAGACAAAAACATTCACACTCACATTCATACCTATGGACAATTTAGAGTCGCCAACTAAGCTAACATGCATGTTTTTGGAATGTGGGCGGGAACCGGAGTACCCGGAGAAAACCCACACACGCACGGGGAGAACATGCAAACTCCACACAGAGATGCCCAATGGAGATTCGAACCCTGAACCTCCTGACTGTGAGGCCAACATTCCACCCTCTCAACCACCGTGCGGCACACATCTCACAGTCAACATGTCCAAAAGTGTCAACACTCATGTGAGTGACATTGTTTTGTAGCCTTGCCTTTTAAACATGGAATTCTGGTGCTGGTGGGTGTGATACACCTTGCATTTCTCCACCTCCTCTCCACTTGAGGATGCCGCACAGAAGCTTGATTGGATGCATATGGTAACATACAGTATGTGCCCAGAAGACACTTGTCATCTTGGAGGTGTGTTTGTGATCCATACCATGCTGGAAATCTGCTATGCGGCCAGGTCTTCAAGGGAGGGAATCATGCTGCTCTGCTTCAGAATGTTACATGTTGGAATGAATGTTTCCTCTCGTTGAACCACAGCTTCCCAGTCTGGAAACACTCATGCACCAACATACTTGACAGTATAGGCAAGGCATCAATATCTCGTGTTGCCATATTTAGACAACAATAAGTGTATTTTATTTGTTAATCCATACTGCTATACCAGCTGTACACTGACTACCCTAAAGTATACCCATTTCAATATTATTGTCCCTTGAGTGTACTGTAGTCAAAATGGTTGCTGAAATGTCAAAGGTGCAAACGCTTTTGTATGTTTTGAGCAGTAAGTACTGCTCACTGGTTTTACATGAGACTTAGCTGGTTCTTCATAAGTACTACAAGTACATCCAGCAGATTGAACAGAGGCTATCGCAGGCAATGTTGATGAAAAATAAAGATATCATTTTCAAGTCTTTAAGCACCACCGATTTAGTTTCAGCCTGTCTATAAAGCTGGCATTAAACGCAAAGGAGGGCATCATTGAATATCTTCCAGACGCAAATGTTATGAGATTACAGTAACAAATTAGTGCTGATCAACACAGATACAGTATAGGCTAATTACATCTTTATCTATCTTCATGCCTCCACTGGTAGGGTGGAGGCATCCAAAAGTGAAACTACATCCAGGAGGTAATAATGAATGTTCATGCACATGCGCACCACCGCCATCGTTATCATCATCATAATTATCATCCCAGGTCGCACGGTGGATGAATGGTTAGCATGTTGGCTTCACAGTCAGGAGGTTCAGGGTTCGAATCTCCGTTGGGCGTCTCTGTGTGGAGTTTGCATGTTCTCCCCGTGCATGCGTGGGTTTTCTCCGGGTACTCCGGTTTCCTCCCACATTCCAAAAACATGCATGTTAGGTTAATTGGCGACTCTAAATTGTCCATCGGTATGAATGTGAGTGTGAATGTTTGTTTGTCTATATGTGCCCTGCGATTGACTGGCGACCAGTCCAGGGTGTACCCCGCCTTTCGCCCAAAGTCAGCTGGGATAGGCTCCAGCATCCCCGCGACCCTAATGAGGATAAGCGGTATGGAAAATGGATGAATGAATGAATATCATACCTGGTAGGGATCTTGACCCTCAGATAGCGGTCAATGGCGATGGCCAGCAGCGCTAGAATGGAACTTTGGGTGAGCACCAGCACCGTGCAGGCTACCAGCAAGCAGCTGTAGAAGTGAGTCTGGAGTCCGATGCTAATAGTGATGGCCAGCGGGATGACCAGCGCTCCCACGGCGATGTCGGCCAAAGCCAAGGAGACGATGAAGCAAAACGTGGTGTCCCGCAGGGATTTGTTGATTTTCACCGCCCACACGACCATCACATTGCCGATGACAGACGCCACCGCAATCACCACCTCCATGCATATGTAGATGGACAAAAGTCCTCCGGACATCGTCGCAGATTATTTTCCTCTTAATGGGAATCCCTTTTTGTAAAAAAACCAAAAACAATAATAATAATTTGCCTACCACGGTGCTTGTAAAATGATCCACGCGTCCATCAGTTCCACCCAGTAAGAAAAACTGTAGTGTGAAGAAGCTGGGCAGACAGGAGGACGGAGAACCCCCTCCTATCAGAAGCAGGTGTGGGCTCCGCGCGTCCCAGTGCGTCCGTGCGCGCCCGCTGCTTTCACTCCGCTGCTTCTGGAGCAGAGGTGCTTCTTTGTCCGTGGAGGGGGGCTTCGCGTCAATCATTCATTCATTTTCTAAACCGCTTATCCTCATTCGGCGCGTAAACAAATATTTTTTTTTAACAAATGAATGACAAACAACCTTTTTGCATGCGCGCCAACACGCACTTGGAAGCAAGCGGAGGACGCCCCCACCTTTTGCCTCCCTCGGGGGTGCGCTTTCGTGCAGTCGCTTAAAAATAGCAATGGGATTTGCTCTTGGGTCCAATTAGGTCTGATACTTGTCTTCCGGAACTGTTCTCCACGTGCAGCATCCTTCCGTGGGACCGTCCCAAGCATTGACTTTCAATATAGAAAATGCTGTTCTTTGTGCAAGGCGTCCTTCCTCGTACAGGCGGCAATGGACCTTGCACTCTTATTCCGTCGCTTTGACAAGAGGTGAGGCGTGAGCTGAGGACAAACATACGCTAAAAAGTACTACTGTAGAATGTACAATAACTTGCCTGCAGCAAATGGCTATGTAATGTAAATTGCTGTAGTATATTCTACAGTATGATTTCTGTGAGTGGACAGTCAGGACACAACTAAAATAATATTTGTTATCTCAAGTAAAAAATAAGTAAGACAATAATTTAAAAGAAAAACAGGCCTCTTGAGGTAACTGCTCATAACCAGCTTTTATTGTGTGTATCAGGGCAGTGGTGTCACGTTCTCCAATGGACTGCCCATTCAGTCGTTTTGTTCTGGTCCCTGCCTTCTCCTGGTCTGTGTTCCTTGAGCTGGCAGGAGGAAGCAAGACTGGGCACACCTAAGGTTGATTGCTCTTCTCCCCCTTAAACCAGACTGCATGGAGAAGGGCCTGGCTAGTTCTTTGTTTCTGGCCTGCTAGTCATCCATGCAGGGACTACTACTCTGCTTTCAGGATAACCTTTTGCTAGTTTTGTATCCTTGCATCTTTGACTAGGTTAGCCCAGCTGCTTCCTTGACATCCAGCCAGCTCATCTGCTAGTTTTGTGACCTATTCTTCTTGGTGTAGCTCTCAGTTCATTTTCACTATGCCATCACCTTCCTGGGTGTCCTTCCTCAGTGGGTGTAAAAATCCACCAATGTCACCAATAAATGGAGTGTGCATTGTGCATGTGCGTTTCATGAAAATATTAAAGAGAACGTTCATATCCAGGGGTGGTGTTGTGTAAAGATGGGATTTATGGCTGTTAGAGGTGAGCCAGATCTTGGTCAGATGTTCCTTTTAAAGAGCTGCTAAAAAAATAGTTTTTTTTTTTTTTTTAAGATTTAAGAAGCCAGACTGTCCTTAACTTGTTTTTTCTGGGAAACAACTGGGAAGTAAAGACATATAAAATTTACGGGAGTACGGGATCGGTGGTGCGCTACTACGTATAATATAGTATAAATACTGTATAAATATATATTATATATATTTATTGGCAGACTTTAGACCCACCAATATGAGTTTTAATTATTTTGAAATATTGCTCATAACCTTATTTGACACGTGTGGTTTAATTTTTATAATCTGATCTAGAGTCAAAGTAAATATTCCACAGGGTGGCGACTCGACTTCGACAGTGACGTCACTATTTAGAATTACCCTTCGTACAAATTCGAGTATGGCTGTAAACCATGGCTTATAAATATTATAAAACAAAGCAGGCTACAAATAATTTCCATGCAAAACAGCTTTTAGTGCATAGATTTCCACACAAAAACTTTGTTAATAATAATACAGAACAACAAAACAACCAAACAAATTGGCAGACTGTCCTAAGGTGCATTTTGTTGCTCTGTCAAAACCCTAAGGATGACTCCTGAACTGTTTTTGGGTTAAGTGCATATCTACTAAGCACCATGATGGGCTGCGCTCCTCCCCATGTAACTGGAAAAAAATAATGGTTTCCAACTTTTTTTATTGCCTCCCCATCACTTCCAAGAGGGGCAGCAATTTCTCTCCAAGAATTATTGCCAATCGCTTGATCGCGGTGATCTTTAAGAGCGGAATCATAAAGATGTCTGTGTTTTTGAACCCCCACAAACACGTGCCATGTCTGAGGTGTGCAGTGCGAAAAATGTGGGCCTCACGGACGCCGCACATGGTTGCAAAAGTGACATTATCATCAACGGAGGCATGAAGTATAAACCAAGCTTTAGACAACCACGTCCCTCGGAAAAGAAAAAACTCTCCTTTAGGGCACAATACCACTGACCTTCAGTTATAGCTGTGAACTATACACACTTTCATTTGTTAAGTCTGGTCTGGCTTCTTCTGAATGATCTTAGCCCAGAGACGGTACTAAGCGAGCCTGTAGCTACCAATGTCGTTGGAGAGTAAAATATCCTGTCAGGGCAAGCAAAATGAACACAGGCTGCTTTTTCTCTTCCATTCAAAGTGAAATGGTGAAGTGCGTGCAGCTAACTTACCAGCATTACCTTTGTGACACCCGTCCTGTTCCTGCTAGAAATTACCGTAGGCAGATTCGCAGGGGGAAATGATTTGCTGTGGAATTTAATTTTGACCATGATGCTTGGCAGAACTACAGCAACATGTTGAAAATAGGTTTTACGGTAAGGATCTGTCCATTATACACTAATAATGCTGTGAAAATTGCAGACTTTTGTTACAGTGCAACTAAGATAGTCTACAGAAATGGCACACATCATTGTGATGCACCTTGACAACAATAACAAGGTCACACTGTTCAAAGATTGTATTCATGTTTATTGTTGTGGTTGTTGCACTGCATCATATTGAGAACTGGCTAATATTTCCCCCCTGTCATGTAACAAAATAAGGGTAGCAAAATATAAGAAATAATATAAGCTCTCAGCATGATGCAGTGCTGCAAACTGCAACCACAAACATCTACCAGTGCTGTAATACTGTAATAACATCGTGCTAACCTGATACTAATAATTATAATGATAATAAATAATGATAATAAGTAAAATAACTTGATAACTTTCCTGGATGACTAATCAAATATCTATTTCTGTCACTGTCATTCAAATGATTATCTTTGTAACGGCAGATGTGTTCATGCAGGTCTTGTACTGGATTTTATTAGATGTGTATACACACATCCACCTAAGCACATACACCCAAACACACCTCAGTCAGTTCAGCATGAATCCAAAAATAGATATCTTCGTTATAAATATCTTAGAGGTTTAAGACTTCAGAAACTACGCTGTGCGCTTTAGTCTCCAAAGCAGCATTTTTATAATTTACAATTCTAGGACTAACGCCTTTGTGTCCTCCCGGTGGAGCTAGAAGAGGCCGCCGGAGACCGGGAAGTCTGGACTTCTCTACTGAAACTGCTGCCCCCGCGACCCGGACCCGGATAAGCGGAAGAAAATGGAATGGAATGGATGTTTCTTTGTATGCAGCCTTTCAGTGACACAATTACCTATTCTGTCACATTCAGAGAAACACACAATAGACCTCGAGCTGCCAGAACATTGCTACCAGCAGGCTTCTGTCAACTTGCTGCAGTTCAAAGGTTAACTGCACCCATGCGCGTTAGCTGTGACCATGACAGGGTCGCTATTCTCACCCTAAGGCAGGCATGACAGATGCAGAAGTCCCATGTGGTACACCATTTTATGTCAGCTTATGTATTATGGACGAGTGGCGTGCAAAATAAGCTGGACTGCCACAGTAGAGTGAAACCAAAACTAAAGCCATAGCAGCCTTCACACCTTCAGATTGTGGTATGTGGTGACAGGGCTGAGCTGAAGACAATCCATCTGTGCCCACAGTGGGCCAACCAATGGGCTGCCATGAAGGATGCAGCCATATGGTTCTTTCAATGTGCAGCATAGTTAGAGGGAATAAAATCCCATTCAATTTGGCATGAAGGGTTTGTACTCCATTTGTGCAAAAGTCCACTCAAATTTGCACCTTCAGGCTTTATCACGCACTGCATCATGCGTAGTCAGAAGAAGATTAAAATGCTTCACTCAGTTAACGTTAACAGAGCTTGTGATTTGCTTTCTCTTTGGCTTGTTAGCAACACAGGAAGCGGGTTGCCAACACGGAAATAAAACATCTTTAAGAGCAGCAGAACATCAAAAGAGAGGATGAAAAATAGACTTTTTACTTTTTTGTGTATGCACATGCGCTCAAATGATTCTTTGCATAATTCATCATTCAAGATAAGACATTGTTTTATTGTTTTTACATCATCATCATAATTATACATTGGAACCTGCTTATCTCATCCGTATCATAAGCTGATAGCAAAACTAACCTTTACTTGGGCATTTACTTGTGACTTTGACCAGAGACATAAGGAGAACAACTGAAGATAGTTTGTTGACATTGTTTGCCTTCATTTGTGCATATTTTTTTGAGTCTTCTCTTTTCAGATGATATTGTAGCGTGAGGGGCATAGTTCCGTGCTGTGACTCGGGGGTTAGGCTATCGGGGCAGTGGCGTTTGTCTACTAGTAAGGGTCTTACCCAAGATAGAAGAAGAGTTGCTGAGCTGGCTGCCGGCTCCAATGAAGTGTGACTTGCTGTAAGGTCTAGGTTTCCAAAGTGGGTCATGCCATTTGTCCCCAATCGCACAGGGGTCCAAATCTCAAAGCCTACCCTGGGTTGTGGGCTGAACTGTACATTACCCTCCACCCCACACCCCAACTTTGTATCTTTCTTATTATTTTTTATGGCATTTTCAACACTTATATTAAATATTAAAACCCTTAAAATCTTCTTGTCCTTTTCACCAACACAATTGGTGAACAAACCACACTTACATGTATTTGCATCACCAGTGGACACACACAAATGGTCGTTGGAAGTTGCGAAACTGACAGGACTTGCCCCAATAATCCAGGCTCAAAAAAAAGTAGTTAGTATGGTAAGACTTTGAAAAAATGTCTCATTAACACTGGCGACTAAATAGGTAAGCAGCCTACACA
This sequence comes from Oostethus manadensis, assembly GCA_024372805.1. NCBI lineage: Eukaryota > Metazoa > Chordata > Actinopteri > Syngnathiformes > Syngnathidae > Oostethus > Oostethus manadensis. The sequence continues at coordinate 571,494 of QODF01000150.1, forward strand.
CCTTAAAATGTGCATTTTTTTGTGTCTTTTCATTCCTGCTTAAAATGTCTATTTTCTGATGCGCATGGTTGTTACCGTAAATACCAAATCGCTTTTATTTTGAAGCTGCACTGCCCCGTAGTCACTGAGCGTCTGGTCATCCAATGGGTAGGACAAAACCCAGCATTAATCCAATGACCGTTAGTGGAACAACCCACTCTACGCTTCCCATCGAAGTCAGTAGACGCTCAGCACCTGACTGTAAAAAAACAAACAAAAAAAAAAACAACGCGCTGTGCACCGTAGGGCTGAATGACAAGCAATTTGTGTCGGTTACATGTGATTAGTAGCTGATTCTGAGCAGCTGGATGAAGGTTTTCTAGCGCATATTTAGTCATTGAAATGTACACACAGCAGTACATATTTCACCACTTGTTTTGGGATATTTTAGGGGAATCTGAGCTTCCCTTGCAGTCTTTTCGGGAAGGTTTTTTGACTGTAAAAGGCGAAATAAATACATATAGTATTTTCCTTAGTTTCCACCTCCAGAAATGGATTACAGTGGAACTGAATTTATGTCTCAGCAGGTACAGTCTACACTGATACAACCCATAAGACTAAGGGAAGGATGTGTGGTTTCCTGGGAGTACAGTCGTCCCTCACAATATTGCTGTTCAATTATTGCTTGCTCGCTACAATATATTGCGTTTTTTCAGAAATTCATTAATTAATGAATAATTGCTGTTTTGTTTCATAGAATATGGTGTATTATTAGTCAAAACATATCAAAATACAAGTTATATGTAGTATTTTGGTTTCTAGGGGACAGTAATGACACAAACATTAAGTACACCTGAGAAACTGACAATATCTATTTATTTATTTGTACTGTACAGACTGAACTCAAAACCGAAACCAGTGAAATGCAACAAAATGGAGAGCGGTGAAGCATACAAGCGTCCAATGCATGCTGGGTATGACAAATTCATTCATGTTGGCAGGTCTGCACTAATATTGAGATTCCTCCCTGCCTCTTGCGCCCACCCTGACAGTTCACCCATAGTGGTAGTGCCTCACTATTTGAGAAACATTGGACCGTTATGCAAAAAGCAGGCAATTGCATGGGTCCCTAAATGTCTCATAAATAATAATTGTTAAAAAAAGTTAATAACAAAGGCAATGTAGCTAGCAACTTAAATTGACAGATCGTCTAACAGATTTCAAAGCAAGATAAAAGGGACCTAAATTACATACTCAACGTCTGTAAAAATGGAAATTAAGGTACATTTTGAAAAAATTGGCGGTGCAGTACAAGGATGTGGAGGGCGGCAATTGTTGGGTTTGCCTTGGGCCTCCAAACGACTAAATACCCCCCGTGAAATCATGAGGTCAGCCATGGCATTTACATGATATGAAGCCAAAATGTTACCACTTTCATGTGACTAAGTAAATAATAATAATAATAGTACGAGTGTAAAGGTGATTACAGTGGTCATATTTCACGTCTACATGGCGCTAATGATGTTAAAAAACATATTTAGGAAGAAATAAACAGGTTTCATGTGCTCAAACAACAAAAATATTACATTTATTAACACTGAATCCTATTTCGCGGAATTTCATTTATCGCGGTTGGGTCTGTAACCAAGTGACCGCTATAAAGGAGGGACAACTGTGCAGTGTTTTTACAAAGGTGTGCGCTTGCTGCTTTCTCCCGGTACATTACCCTGCAAAATGTATTTGTTGCATTGAAATGTGGGTTGCGTATAGAACAATTTTGTGTCTCCTTTAGTATTAGATTAGTATGAGTACTAATAGCGTCCCTGGGCAAAGCATTAGGGAACCATGTTGATTTTTAAATGTGTCTTTTCAAAACTAATATCACACGGTCAATTTTAAAACAAGGCCGTCCAATGAACTCCAGTGGTGTTCTCAGAGGGCTTCCGGACCAGACAGCAGCCGTGTTATTAGATCTGACACAGACTTGAAAGCTTATCCTGCTAGACAGGACTTTTTTTAAAATTTTATCTGCTTAGTAAAACAGTTTAGCTATTTCAAACCAGAGCAGAGTTGTCTTGGAAAAGAATTTCTCTGTTTTCACCAGGGACACTCGGCAAAAAACAACATAAGATGAATCGCCTCATAGCTCACAGGACCGTCAATGACTATACAGTATCTCATGTAGCAGACCACTTCCCTTCACTCATGTATCCCCTGGATGATTGTGCGATCCTTGTAATATCCTCTAAATCAGGGGTGTCAAACTCAAATTTACAAAGGGCCAAGATTAAAATCTGGAACTAAGTCGCGGGCCAAACTGAATATTTATTGATATATTTAGTCATCTGGATATTTTATTTTCTTTCAGCATAGGAACCTTTTTTTAAACAGAAAATATTTAATACAAGTTTTACTTGAACTTCACATCCAGAACACACATTAACAAATGATAAATAAAATATTAAATAATATCTGTAGCTTTTAAGATCCTTGTTATTTAAGTCATTTTTAACAACTTTGTTCACTGAAAATATATTTAAACTAGTATCAATTCAAGTTACTCAAAAAAATATTCATCTGTGATTTACTCTGGTGCACATGGTTCCAAAGGAGATACTTGGCATCTCTTCTTAGATGCAAGTTGATCAAAGTCTGGGGTCAGAGAGTAAGTTATAAATTGTTTCCCCTTTTCCTTCAGCTGTTCTTGGAGATTGGTGGCAAGCTCAAATGTGCGCTCTGCAATGGTATTTCTGCTCAGTCTCACACTTGAAAAGGCTTGCTCTTTATCGGGACACACAACATCACAAACTTTGAGCATACACCGCTTAACAAACTCTCCCTCAATGAAGGGCCGGGCTGATATGGCGATCTCTGCGGCCACAATAAAACTGGCAGCTTCACTCACGGATTTTGCTTTAGTGAACATAATTTGATGTGAAACCAAACTTCTTTTCATCTCCTCCACCTTCTGGTGCTTTTGATTTGCACTCAGATCATTATACTTGTCCCGGTGCTTTGTTTCACCATGTCGTCGTATGTTATGTTCTTCAATTATGGACACGGTTGCTCCACACACAAGACAAACAGGTTTGTCTTTTAATATGATGAACATATAATCTGCCTCCCACCTGTCTTGAAAGCTCCGGCTTTCTGTCTTTCGTTTGGCCATTCTTTGTATGGTGTGTCTTACATCGGAAAGTGGCGGCAGGTTCCAGATGCTAATAAACAGAAAGGGTGGGGCTGACGGACCGCCAACTCATTTGCAAAGCAGTCTGGGATTTGTAGTATCGGGGGTATAGAGGCGATACAGGCGCATTGGTCGGCGGGCCAGATGTAATACAAATTTGATATGCGCTCGTGGGCCAAATATAATTATATAACGGGCCAAATTTGGCCCGCCGGCCTGAGTCTGACGTGTATGCTCTACATTGCGAGAACAGATGTAGCCCTCTTTCACTTGGACAAGAAATAAAAAATTCTATAAGTAGTGGAAGTTTAAATGAAACAGCTCGGCTGTACATGTCATTAAGTTGTCACAAAGTATCAACAGCAGAAAGACAAGGCATAGCATAAAATATTTATCAATTTTAAGCAGGACTGTTTTGTACAAATTGCTAGTGTTGCCAGTAGGCCACTCCACATGATCTCGCCTGATGCTGACCCACGCTGTGCACACATAGGCAATTATCCGGCACATTCATAACAGCCACTTGAGCTGACAGGACCCAAATAAAAAAAGGTCAACGACCTGGAAAGTGACGCTCGGATTCTTCCTTAAAAGTTTTTGCATATAATGAATATTTTTAAATACAATGTACAAAGAATAAATAAATCAATTTAATTTATTTAACATACAGTTAAGCCCACAGTTACTTTTATCCTGGTGACATTTTGAGTTAAGTTTTGTTGTTGAGTTGGTTCAATTCTAGATCAACTCAATAAAGTAGAAGCATAACAAAAATAAATATTTAGTCTGCTGGCTGATCTTTCCATTTAATCTTTCCATTGCCTGAGACAGCTATAAACACATGGGACTTGTGTGACACTTAAACTGGGTCAAAGGTTAAATAACGACTTTAAAACTAATACATTTACAACTTTTAATCTCGTAAAGGACACCTTTTTTTCTCATAAATTACAACTTTTAATTTAGTAAAATTACGACTTTAAATCTCGTATTGGGGGCCGCACGGTGGCTGAGTGGTTAGCACATTGGCCACACAGTCAGGAGATCTGGAAGACCTGGGTTCAAATCTCCGTTGGGCATCTCTGTGTGGAGTTTGCATGTTCTCCCCGTGCGTGTGTGGGTTTTCTCCGGGTACTCCGGTTTCCTCCCACATTCCAAAAACATGCATGTTAGGTTAATTGGCGACTCTAAATTGTCCATAGGTATGAATGTGAGTGTGAATGTTTGTTTGTCTATATGTGCCCTGCGATTGACTGGCGACCAGTCCAGGGTGTACCCCGCCTCTCGCCCAAAGCCAGCTGGGATAGGCTCCAGCATCCCCGTGACCCTAATGAGGATAAGCGGTACAGAAAATGAATGAATGAATGAATGAATTTTAAGCAGGACTGTTTTGTACAAATTGCTAGTGTTGCCAGTAGGCCACTCCACATCATCTCGCCTGATGCTGACCCACGCTGTGCACACAAAGGCAATTATCCGGCACATTCATAACAGCCACTTGAGCTGACAGGACCCAAATAAAAAAAGGTCAACGACCTGGAAAGTGACGCTCGGATTCTTCCTTAAAAGTTTTTGCATATAATGAATATTTTTAAATACAATGTACAAAGAATAAATAAATCAATTTCATTTATTTAACATACAGTTAAGCCCACAGTTACTTTTATCCTGGTGACATTTTGAGTTAAGTTTTGTTGTTGAGTTGGTTCAATTCTAGATCAACTCAATAAAGTAGAAGCATAACAAAAATAAATATTTAGTGTGCTGGCTGATCTTTCCATTTAATCTTTCCATTGCCTGAGACAGCTATAAACGCATGGGACTTGTGTGACACTTAAACTGGGTCAAAGGTTAAATAACGACTTTAAAACTAACACATTTACAACTTTTAATCTCGTAAAAGACAACCTTTTTTCTCGTAAATTACAACTTTTAATTTAGTAAAATTACGACTTTAAATCTCGTATTGTTATAGTTTTTAACCTTGAAATCTTATATTTATTTATTTTTTTTTATTGTGGCCCTAATACTCTGTTGTACAAACGTGCTTTTTTGTCTGAAGAGTTTGAAATGTCTGACTCACTGCAAGTCCATGAATGCATCTACACTACATTCTCACTATTTGTTGGATGAACAAGGAAAGGGGAGGGGCCGGTGTGTGCAGAGAAACTCAACAAGGACAGCTTAATGGGTGTGCTACCCTTGCAGGAAGCCAGCAGTAACAATGAATATGTCAACAATGAAAAGAAAATGCTGGAAAAAACAGAGTTTAATAACTGGACATACCTGTACTCCTTTGCCTTCACTGCCACGCACCCGTGTACTTGATATGTGGCAACAAATCAGCAAACAACAGAAAATGTAACTTTGAAAGACATTTTCAAAACAAGTAATCAACTTTTTCTGAAAATACCCAACTGCAGATGGCAGTTCTGAAACTACCACGCAAGGCTGAGCAGAGAAAACATACTTTAAGAAGTGGATGAAGGCTCCACACCTAACTACAGCTGATGGTGGTATGGCTGCTCAAGAGGTCGTGAGAAGCACCTAGAGCCTACTGTCCATATTGCAGCAAAATCTGCTTTGTCTTCATTTTTGGGAAGAACAACAAATGCTTGTTGTGCTTTGTGCCTGCTTCCATGTCCTCCTTGCTTTTTTGTGGTACCTTACCGTTTGCCTTTTTTGCCTGTTGCCCTTTTTCCAACTTTTACTTTAGCTCCCTTGGTTGCACAGTGTACTTTTGTTTTTCGGCTCGGTGGATTTTTGTGTCCTCTTGCTAATTGTTTCTGTGGAACCTGCATTAAAAACTGATTTTTTTTTAATTGAACTTTGTCTGGCTCTGCTTTTGGGATCTCCACTTCACTGCCTGTAACAGTGCAAGTATATTGAATTGCCTTTGATGAGTCAAGTAGTGGTATTACAAAGCTGTTATAATTGCAACTTCAATTTTATTGAAAAGCACTTGGCGTTCCAATTACAATGTTAAATACTTTTGAGAAAATCAAGTGTATTGCTTTTGACATTATGTACTCTCGTTACAATTATGCCATAATAATTATTGAAAAAAATGTCCTAAAAATGTTTCATTGATATTTATTGTTAATGATAATTAACAATTTAACAGATTTATTATCTGTTATTGTAATAGGCCTGCAAGGCCCCATGCAGTTTCACCTCCGAACTGACAAGAATAAATGGTGTCTAAAGTAAAACAACACAGGAAATGTAACGGGGAGACATGTTGGCCGCCTTTGGAGGGTATTTTTTTTATTCCTTTTAGGGTGGGTCCCCTAAAGCTGCAAATAAATGGTGATTCCCCAGTGGGATTTAGTCTCGTCCTTGTTGGTGTGCGTTTGTATGTGGGGAGGAGGACCACTCCAGTAGGAATACAATCCCAAACCACAGACTCCATAAAGCAGCCGTGTGGGGGAGAGTCTCCCCTCCCCGTCATCCAACGCCAGCCCCAAATGAGATTACTTTGCGGAAAACACAGAGCCTCAGAAATGTTCCATTGCATTCCCCTCAATGCATCCATCAATACATGTTAAAACAAAAGACAGCAGTAATTGCTACTCTCACTTTCGCTGAAAACACGAATTATGTAATTCACACCATCACCCACACTCATGCTCATTATGACTTTTAACAGCTCACAAAACATTTTTACCAGGAAACAACCTACAACAGGCCTACAAACAGACGTGCGTTACTAAATGTGTGAAAACCTTGCATATGTGGCGCCCACTACATGCTTCACAATGGTGTATGGCTTAGTGTTGGTGCTACTCTTGACTGCTTAAATTAACTTCAGTGAAGGCTATATATAACAAAGCGCCAACCACGCAGGAAAGATTTATGATCTCCTATTCTCCACTTGGTTGTGCATGGTCTCTGAAGAGAAGGTCTCTGAATAATAAAAGCAAATATTCCGTTGCGCATATGTTACTGACGCATAGAAGTGTGCCCTTTGACTAATATCATTTGCATCATCACATTTAACACCACAGTGATTCCAAATTTGTCAGGACTGCTTATTTTTGGTTTGATACTAGTTAGATTACTGTGCTTTCAGTTTAAGGGCGGGATAATTGAAGCTTATAAATTGCTATAGTCAGCACATTCCATATGAATAACGGCTGTATAATGGCTGTATTTCTTACTGTATTTCTTACTGTGCTGTATTGCTTTCTCTACTTGCCAAATGAGAGCAACACATAAGGAAAACAGTGCAAGGGAATGAGAAAATAATTGGAGGAGCATTGGCAATGCATCACTTGTGCATAGGGGAGATGAAAGAAAATCGAGGAAGAGGTGGTACTATGCGTGGTCTCATCACAATAACTCATCTGTTTATGAAATGTGGTTGAACCCCAGCTTAAACGTTAATTTTTTTTCACTCAGCAAAATTCTCATTGTGACTCTGTTTGCAGTGTTGTGCTTTTCAAAAGCAAGGCTTGAGTGGGTGAAGGAAAAGTAGGTCAAACGCCGTAAAAAAGGATCACTAAGCCCCAACTTGAGCCTCTTTGATGTTGTGTGGTTGGGATCCAGTGTTAAAATTAAAGAATGAATAATAAACCATAATTCCATAACAGGACACATCGAGCATGCTCATGCTCGATGCAGCATCAAAATACTGCAGGGACGGGTATTTTGTGTTGTTCCAAGCTATTGTTTAATGTGTGGGCTGTAGAGGGCAGTGGTATTCAGCATGCTGGTTAGAGCAAGCATTTGGAGGCAATAGAATAAGAATAAAAAAAATAGGGAGTGCCGTTGCACTGTGCATGTGATGAGGAATGTCTACTTGTAGGACTGAGTGCTCTGTGTTCACATTGCCAACTGAATTACAGCCATCATGAGGTCAAATTATTCAGCCACCATTATAATACTTTTAGGGTAGGACTAATCATTTGACATGGATATAGTAGTTTGTTTATTTAATTTATAATATATGACTTTTTTTTTTAATAAACTCTAATAATTTATTGACAGTCTCCACTATAAGCAGCCAGCGGTAAGGGCGGCACTTCCTGTGCGAGCTCCCAGCACCATGATGGAGGAGTCCGGACACGTTGAGGGGACTCTACCGCTTGAGCTACTGGGCCAAATATCCAGCATTCATTGTCAAACTAACTTCAGTACGGTACACCGCAGACATGTCTGCAAAATGATGTTGCATTTTCTTTTTCATCAGGGTGGCGGCAGTTGAGTGGCAACCAGCTTTGAGGTGCATTACCACATCCACCATATTGGAGTATGGACCAGAGTTACGGCAACCGGTTTGACCGAATTTAGAGGCGAAATACGATCTTATCAAAATAAATTGCCAGTAAATCCCGATCCTGAAGATCGGATTGGGACATCCATAATTGTTGGTGTGGAAAGCGATGGAGAAATGTGTGTGCTAGTTTGCAATTGAGCACTGCTGTTGGCATGTTAAGGTCAGCAATAAAGTTTACAACAGCATCAGAGTCTGTGTGCCTCTGTTGGGAAGCTCCATTACTTACTTACTTACTTACCAGCGGCGATTGCTCTTAGACTGCAAGGAAAGCTCAGCTTCCCTTAAAACATCCACAAAAAAGTGGTGGAATATGTACTGCTGTGTGTACATTTCATTGACTAAAGCAAAGAATAACCCTCAACTGTAGAATTTTCCAAGTTTTTTTTTTCCGTTGTACTGAACTGATCCGGAGACTTCACCAATCACATTTATGATGTAGTATATAGGATGGAAAACATTCCCCTCCTTGAATGACCAGCAGCCGCCAATGTTACTTAGTTATTTGACCAATACCACCTTTAAGCACCTCTTGCAGGTGCCTGAGTCAGCATTAATTACTAGACTACCTTCCCCCAGAGATGGGAGACTCGAGTCACATGACTTGACTCGAGTCAGACTCGAGTCGCAATTTTTAGGACTTGTGACTTGCTTGACAAATGTTGATGTTCTTGACTTAAGACTTAACTCGGACTTGAGCTAATTAACTTGAAATGACTTGTGTTTGGTTTAACCTTTTGTTGTATTTTTCAAATATCCAAAATATACCTGTATGACTGTATTTTAACAAGTTGCCTTTCGGCTGCTTTATATTTGGCACAATCTGGCAGAACACAACATGGATAAGCCGAAAGGAAAAGAAGACATGGATTTTGTGATTTTGTTTATATACCTTGTTTCCAAACAGTGCTTGTAACACGGCAGTAAAACGGCTCAAACAGAACAGAAAACTTGTTGTTTTTATTCATCCTCTTCCTGATGAAGAGCCTCAGCTACCGCTGAAGTTATGCTGTTCTCTTCATGTAGCAGACCAGCCTTTTGAAATCAGTTGGGGGACAAAAACGCGTAATTTAACCTTTGAGCCAGGTTAAGGTCAAATTTTAGAATTGGCTAGTCTGTTGCCAATAATATCTAACCCATTGATTAACAGGCTGGGAAGTTCAGGAGTTCTGTTGGTAGAATTCTCAAAAACGAATAAGTGCTGTGGGTAAAATATTTTAGGGAATGGCCTTCAAAATGGTTTGGAAGTATTTTTTTCGTACATGTAAATTATATTTTATATTGAAATCTTCAAGTGTCATCACACCTCTATCATTCAACAAGTGTGTCACTGACCAAAAGGGGGCTAGGAATAAGGTGGATAAGTAAAAGCTTGTTTAAAAAGTCTAAAAGTTTATAACTCTTGTTTTTAAACTTTGAATCTGTAAAACTGGCCTAATTAAAACGTGCAGGACTTGACACAACTCGCAGATGAAAAGCAGTAACTCGACTTGACTTGCTTGGTTCTCATAAAGATTGACTCGGACTTGCTTGTAACTTGAAGGTAAGGACTTGGTGGTTACTTGTGACTTGTACATGAGTGACTTACTCCCACCTCTGCCTCCCCCTCTCTTGGTCATCCAGTCAGCAGTCAGAAGACAATCTCGATGCATTCACGGACTTGGCGGCGAGTCAGGTATTTCACATTCTTTTCGAAATTGCACTTTGGTGTTAAAAAAAAAACTCACCTCACTTAGCCAAGGGAGCCACAACAAGGAGGCTGAAGAGCCGCATTCGGATCCAGAGCTGTGGGTTGCCAACCCCTGGTCTAGGGCCTAAACGATTACTCAGTTAATGGAAACAACAACCTTGTAATTAATCAACCTAAGAAAATAATTGTTAGTTGCAGCCCTAATTCCTCATATTCCAAAGAATTAAACAATGAATCACATATGATATTAGTTACAAGAACATAGTTCCCTGCTAACTCCCTATGACTACCCTACCAGGCACATTTTAATTATGCAGATTGCTTCATGGCTTTACATGTTTATGAGAAATATACTAAATAACCAGTATACCCAGAATCCTGCACAATTCTCAGTACCAGCAAGGCATAAAAATATAAGCGTCTTTGTCAAATGTTTTGCTATGGAGCAAATATACTCCTTTCGCACTGATGTTCATGTTCATCATCCACCACACACCATATGGAAATTTATGTTTCTATGGCTATAGACATCAATGTGGAAACTAATGCGCTCTAAAACCTTTGGTGGTGAGAGATGTTCTGTGTGTGCTCATTTGATAATTCAGTAAGTGCTCATTTGGGCTCAAATGCACACTTTTTATTGGCTGTGGTGAATTCATGCTGAATGCATCTGTTTGCCAGTGGACAGGAAAGGACAGACAAACACATGAGACACACACACACACACCAACTGAGCACTTCCCCTCATTTGCACCTAATCCTTTTAACAACCCAGTCATCTGGACCATGGCTGCAAACAACTTCAAATATTTTACACAGGCTATCCAAGCCTAGTCACGCTTAACTAAAAACACTAAAAATACCTTTCGAAAACGGACTACATATAAACATTTTACACTTTTGCACACAACCCAAACAAGTTCAGTTGAATTCAGTTGAAATCAGCTATTTAAATGCATGTCAACATTACTTTGATTATTAAGGGTTTTTGAAATTAATAATGATACAGTGAACATACACAGAACAGACAACAGAATTCCAACATGGGGCAATGATAAAAGTAACATTTCTGAGTACGCCAAGAAGCCTGAAACATTTGCATTTTTTTTCCACTTCTCCTGTGGCTGTTTTAGTGCTCATGCTTCATTACGCAAAGGCCGATAGGAGGCCTAATCTTTCTACCCTCCAAAAAAGATTCGCTGCAATGCACCCGGGACACTTTTGGACTCAACACCAATCATTGTCAACACTGCAAGCGGACAAACTGCTGACAGGCTTAGTGTTCTTAAAGCTGAGGTGTTACAAAACTGTGAAACAGCCAGTGGCATCATCCTCCTTTATTACCATATTCATGTGATAGATTTGACTCTGTCGGACACAATGGAGCGCTAATACGCTGCAGTCACAACCTGAGGCTTTGTGCAACCTAATGTGTTATGATGAAATACTCAAACTGGAAGGAAAGTTGGCAATATGAATATGACTGTTTGCTTGAGCCAGTTTTTTGGTGTTAACATTGCTGGAAATAGAAGGATCACATGTGGTTGCTTCTGCGGTTCTGGATTAAAAAAATAACTAAATAATGGACAAGCCCAGGTGTTAAATTCATGGCATATGACAAATAGGCTTTTATGCTGCCCATATTAAACTTGGCTTGCTTTAAACATATAATCTCTTCTTCTACTTAATAAATAACTTTACAGTTGTCCCTGTGACGCGGTGCAGTCGGACCTTGTTCTGAAATCCCAAGATGCAGAGGAGCCAAGGGCTGTGTCCAAACGGTCTTTATTAATTTTGACCAAGTGTCCAACAAAAATCGACAGTGTCACAGGTAAGGGGTTTAACAGAATTGACACCGCGGAAAAGGCACAAGGACTATATCACCCCAGCAAGAAGCCTCCTGGCGGAGCTATAAGCCGAACAGCCGTGGACCTCAGGCTTGGACTGGATGGCAACTCAAAGAACCAACCGGAAACTCTCGTAGGGACCAAGAGCAGAGTGTCGAGGTGACTCAAGGAATTGGAATAGCCGAGTGCCATCCAGTCGCTGCAGGTGAGCTTAAGAAGGTGGTGAGGATGATGATGATTGACCACAGCGGTGGGACATCTCATAGCTCCGCCAGAAGGAGTGGCCAAGATGTGTGTCAACGCAGAGCGTGACAGTACTCCCCCTCTCCATCAATGGGCGCCACCTGGCGGAGCTCCTGGCTTCTTAGGGAATCTACGGTAAAAACCAGAAATGAGCGACTCATCAAGAACGAGGGAACGGGAAATCCAAGAACGGTCCTCGGGACCGTAGCCCTCCCAGTCGATCAGAAACTGAACACCGCTGCCCCGCCTCCTAACATCCAAGATGGTATTGACCGTGTATGCCGGATGGCCCTCTACTAGCTTAGCTGGGGGGGGACACGCTGCAGGTGAAGAGAGGACACAGGAAACTACAGCCTTGAGTCGAGACACGTGAAACACAAGATGACGTCTTAGGAAAGCAGGGAGTTTCAGCCGTGCCGTCTCTGGGGAGACCCTCCGCTCCATCTCTCAAAAGGGCCGATGAATCTGGGGGCCAATTTCCTAGACTCGCCCCCCAGGACCACATCTCGGGACGACAACCATACCTTCTGGCCGGGCTTGTACAAAGGGGCCGGTCGGCGGTGACGGTCAGCAATTCTTTGGTTGCGTTTGCCGGTACGAGTCAGGGCGGCTCTGGTGTCGCGCCGAACGCAGTGGATCCGACGCAGGTAAGCAGCCACGGAGGAGACCGTGCAGTCCGCTTCCTGGGAGGAAAAAATGGGAGACTGGAAGCCGTGAACCACATGAAAGGGTGACAGGCCCAGTTACGAGCAGACAAGGGTGTTGTCGGCGTACTCCACCCATGGAATATAAATGGACCACGACGACGGGCGCTGGTGACACACACACCTCAAGGCCGTCCCCAAATCCTGGTTGGCCCGCTCAGACTGTCCGTTAGACTGCGGGTGGTAGCCTGAAGACAAACTGGCAGTAGCACCTAGGGCCTTGCAAAATGCCCTCCATGTGGCAGCAGAAAATTGAGGGCCTCGGTCGGACACCACGTCCTGGGGAATCCCGTGAAGGCGGACTACGTGTTGCACCAACAACTTAGCAGTCTCCAGTGCCGAGGGGAGCTTGCAAAGAGGGATAAAGTGTGCAAATTTGGAAAACCTATCGACTATGGTAAGGACGACCGTGAAACCTCTGGAATAGGGCAAGCCGGTCAAAAAGTCCAAAGAAACATGGGTCCAAGGACAAGCGGGGATGGGCAGGGGGCGAAGCAGGCCTGCAGAAGCCTGGTGCGACGACTTGCTCCTGGCACAAATGGAACAGGCCACGACAAAACGCTTAGTGTCTGCGTGGAGGGTGGACCACCAGAAACGCTGGGTGAGGAGGAACGCCGTATGTCTTGCTACTGGATGACAGGCAATCCTCGAAGAATGAGCCCACACCAAAACCTCCGACCGAAGTGAATCCGGCACAAACAGGCGGTCCGAGGGGCAGCCTGAAGGGGGGGGCGGAATCTCTCGTAGCGTCCCTCACACGCCTCTCGACCTGCCATTGCACAGCCCCCAGGATCCTGGACCGGGGAAGGATGGTCTCAGGAGAGGAGTCCTCCACCGCAGGTGCAAACATCCTGGACAGCGCGTTGGGCTTCCCGTTACGTGAACCAGGGCGAAAGGTGATGCAGAAATCAAACCTGGTCAGGTAGAGGGCCCACCGCGCCTGGCAAGGATTCAAGCGTTGGGCGGAGCGAAGGTCGGACAGATTCCGGTGGTCTGTGTAGATGAAAAATGGGTGCACAGAACCCTTCAACCAATGCCGCCATTCCTGAAGCGCCAGTATCACTGCCAACAGCTCCCGATTACCGATGTTATAGTTCCTCTCAGCTGCAGACAGGCGCAGAGAAAAGAAAGCACAGGGGTGCAGTTTCTGATCGGAGCTGGTACGCTGAGAGAGCACGGCCCCGACTCCTGAATCCGACGCGTCCACCTCAACAACAAAGGGAAGAGAAGGGTTAGGGTGTACCAACACCGGCACAGAAGTAAACAACCTTTTAAGGCGCTGGAAGGCCCGGCCCGACTCCAGAGACCACAGGTAGGGCACCTTAGGGGATGTGATTCAGAGGTTCGGCTACTTTACTGAAATTGCGAATAAAGCAGCGGTAAAAATTAGCAAAACCCAAGAACCTCTGCAAAAGCTTCCTTGATATAGGAGTTGGCCAGTCCACCACTGCCTGGATCTTGGCAGGGTCGGGTCTCAGTTGGCCCTTCTCCACAATGAATCCCAAAAATGACACAGAAGGAACATGAAACGTACACTTTTGGGGCTTAACAAACAAACGGTTCTCGAGGAGCCTCTGAAGTACCAGCAGGACATGTTGACGGTGTTGTTGTAAGGACCGAGAAAATATAAGTATGTCGTCTAAATACACAAAAACAAACCGGCCAATCATGTCGCCTAAAACATCGTTAATGAGACACTGGAAGACGGCTGGGGCGTTGGTAGGGCCGAAGGGCATAACCTGATATTCAAAGTGCCCCAACGGGGTGTTAAAGGCCGTCTTCCACTCATTACCCCTCTGGACCCGCACCAGGTGATAGGCATTACGAAGATCCAACTTGGTGAAGACCACCGCATCGTGCAACAATGTAAAAGCCGAATTAAAGAGGGGTAGCGGATACTTATTTCTGACCGTGATCCTATTGAGCGCCCGGAAGTCGATGCATGGGCGCAACGAACCGTCCTTTTTCTTGACAAAAAAGAACCCCGCTGCGAGGGGAGAAGAAGAGGGACGGATAAGGCCCGCGGCCAGCGAACTGGAAATGTACTCTTCGAGTGTGCGTTGTTCGGGTTGAGATATGTTATATAGCCGAGAAGCGGGCAGCGGTGACCCTGGCAACAACTCGATAGCACAGTCATAAGGACGGTGGGGGGGTAGAGTAGTCGCTCGTTCCTTACAAAAAACCTCCCCAAAGACGTGATACTCAACTGGCACGGAAGACAGGTCTGGAGGTGAGGAAGACAGTGAACTAACCGAAGAACCCGGATGCGTAGCAGGACGAAGACAGTGACTGTGGCAAAATGTGCTCCAATTAATGATGGTTAAAGCCCTCCAATCAATGACTGGACCATGACGTCGTAGCCATGGAAGACCAAGTACTACCGGCGCCGACGGCATGAGAAAAAAAATTTACGACCTCGTGTTGATTGCCCGAAAGAAGCAGGGAGACGGCGTGCGTTTGATGGGTGATGCTGGCCAGGTGGCGACCATCCAGAGAACGGACATCTTTGTGACTGTCAAGCTCCACCATAGGAATCTTAAAAGAGTTCATTAGCTCACAGTCAATAAAGTTCTCATCTGCCCCAGAGTCAATTAGAGCCTTGATAGGACAGGTTCCCCCCACCCAAGATAACGTACCCTCCACCTGAAGTCGGCCCACCAATGCCGATAATGTGGCCGAAACCGATGTGGACGACGATGATACCCCTTGAGGGATGTCTCCAGTGGAGGCAGAGCGATGCCGAACGGGGCGAACCGAACAACGTGAGACGAAGTGAGCGGCACCTCCGCAATACAGGCATAATTGAAGACGCCGACGGCGGCTCCTTTCTGCAGACATAAGGCGGTGACCCCCCAACTGCATGGGCACGACGCCTTCGATGTCCTCCGGCAACGCTCCGCCTGTGGCAGAGGGCGGGAGAAGCGTGTCCGTCCGCGCCCCCACTGGTGGAAGATGAGCCTGACGCGCCGGTGGCAGATGCTCCGCCCTACGCTGCGCGCTGCGTTCTCGCAGCCGGTTGTCTATTCGAATGGACAGGGCTATTAACTCTGTTAATAGAAGTCTGGGAGTCTGGGTCTGGTAAAAGAGTCTGGGTCTCGTCTCGGGCTGCCAGCTCGTCCTGCACGCGTGGGCTGAGGCTTGCCCGGTAAGCGCTTTGTAGCGCCTGATCATTCCAGCCACTCTCCGTCTCCAAGATCCGGAAGAAGATCGAGTAGTGGTCCGCCACGGATGTGGGGCCCTGTCGTATCCCAAGAAGGCGGCCACCTGCCTCCCTCTCTCTCACCGGATGGTCAAACATGCTCCGAAGCTCGGCGACAAATAGAGGAAAACTGGAACAAAGTTCTGGCTTAGCTTCGCACACCGCCATCGCCCAGCTAGCAGCCCGCCCGGAGAGCAAGCTGAGCATGTACGCCACCTTCGCTGCCTCCGTAGCGTAGGTGAGAGGCTGGTGCGCAAAAATCAAGGAGCACTGATGGATAAACAGGTGGCATTGTCCAAAATCACCGCCGTACCTTGTCGGGTGGGGAATATTGGGCTCCCGACAGGGAATGGTCGTGCCTTCAGCCGCGAGTGACGCTTGCTCTCGTAGGGACCAAGAGCAGAGTCGAGGTGACTCAAGGAATTGGAATGACTCAAGTGCCATCCAGTCGCTGCAGGTGAGCTTAAGAAGGTGATGAGGATGATGATGATTGACCACAGCTGTGGGACCTCTCATAGCTCCGCCAGAAGGAGTGGCCAAGATGTGTGTCAACGCAGAGCGTGACAGTCTCTCGTTTAACGGGGCGTAGCCAACCATGAAATGGCAGTAATTAATTCATTTTGAAAAACAGCAATAGAGTAAGGGAGCTATGTTCGAACTGAGATGTAGGGAGGAATGGACTGCATTTAGTTGCTTTCTTTGATCTCTTTATTAATTTGCTTTAACCACCATAATGACAGGTAGAGAAGAGAGACATTTTTATGTAAGCAATTTTTAACAAGTCAACAACATGTCAAAAATAACAACTTTCTTCACTGAAAATTCGATATTTAAACTAGTGTTAGTTTAAGTTACCCCCAAAAAATATTCATCTCTGATTTATTCTGATGCACGTGGTTCCCAAGGAGATACTTTAGATTAGATGCAAGTTCATCAAAGTCTGGGGTCAGGCTCTAAGCTGAGGAAATTTTCAGGATGGAATGAAGGTGTTCGTCAGTGAGACAACTCCTGTGGGAGGTTTTGTTAATCTTCATCAGAGAAAAGAGTTGTTCACAGAGGTAGGTGCTTTCAAACATAGAGAGCATTTGAGCAGCGCGTGCAAGGAGTTGGGGAAATGTGGGAACAGCGCAGCACCGACAGTTATACTTTGACATTGAGCGTTTCAACACACTGGAGCTCAGTAAGCTCCATTTGGAGGTTGGCTGGGGCACTTGCCACTTAAATGGCCTGAATCTGTATTTCTTGGCTTCAAAGTCGGCAAATTGTCGGGAAAACTTCACATTAAGTGCACTTAGTTTTTCAGCAAATGTTCCACAGGGCAACACGACGGAGGAAATCTGCTCTTTCGGAATTTGACAGCACGGAAAATGAGCCATGTTTCCTTGCAGCATCTGACTCTCTTACAAGCACAACTTGGTTCTAAAATCCATCACTGCACTGTACAAGTCTGTAATGATGTGGCCACGCCCCTGAAGCTGCAGGTTTAAGGAATTGAGATGGCTCACGGTGTCACACAGGAAAGCCAGCTCACACTGAGACTTTTTGTCCCTGAACTCTGTTGTGTCTTTACCTTTGTTCTCCAAAAAAAATGCATACTGTATTTCCTCACACAACTCAAAGTATCTCTGCAGTACTTGTCGTCGGCTAAGCCATTGCACCTCTGTGTGATACGACAAGTCTTTGTATTCTGCACCTAACTCCTCCATAAAGGATTTGAATCGGCAGTGATTCAAGCCTTTGGCTCTTATGAAGTTAACTACTGAAGTTACGCTGCTCATAATATGATCCATATTCATAGCTTTGCCACAGAAGGCTCCCTGGTGAATTATGCAGCAGTAAACTGTAAAGTCACCTGCATGATTCTCCCGCATCTTCTCCCAAATCGGCCCTCCGTTCCACTTCTCTGACCGCTCATCTGTTGTCAGTCCCACAAGTTTATCCCAAGGCAGCATCATTTCATTGAGACATTGGACACCTCCTCGAAGATTTATTTTCCGGTGGTTGTGCCATGCATTGATTTTTATCCCAAAAGTTCAGCTGTGAAGAAAAGTTTCGAGTCCACTCCATGAATGAATATTGATAACTGGGCATTGTCTGATGTATCGCTGCTCTCATCTACGGCAAGCAAGTAGGTTATACATTTTTCCCCTTTTCCTTCAGCTGTTCTTGGAGATTGGTGGCAAGTTCAAATGTGCGCTCTGCAATGGTATTTCTGCTCAGTCTCACATTTGAAAAGGCTTGCTTTTTATTGCGGCACACGAAATCCCAAACTTTGAGCATACACCGCTTAACAAACTCTTCATCAATAAAGGGCTGGGCTGATTTGGCGATCTCGGCGGCCTTTACAGCAACTTCATTCATTCATTCATTTTCTATACCGATTGTCCTCATTAGGGTCGCGGGTATGCTGGAGACTATCCCAGCTGACTTTGGGCGGGAGGCGGGGTACACCCTGGACTGATCGCCAGTCAATCGCAGGGCAAATATAGACAAACAAAAACATACAACCATTCACACTCACATTCATACCTACAAACAATTTAGAGTCGCCAATTAACCTAACATGCATGTTTTTGAAATGTGGGAGGAAACTGGAGTACCGGAGACAACCCACGCACACACTTGGAGAACATGCAAACTCCACACAGAGATGCCCAACGGAGATTCGAACCCTGAACCTCCTGACTGTGAGGCCAACGTGCTACCTAGTCAGCCAACGCGGTGACCCCTTTACAGTTTGTCTTTTAATATGGTGAACATATAATCTGCCTCCCACCTGTCTTGAAAGCTCCGGCTTTCTGTCTTTCGTTTGGCCATTCTTTGTAAGGGGTTTCTTTTACCTGGGTTACACCCTCCCCCTTTAACACCATGCAACTCCTGGTGCATGCTGCACAATACGAACAGGGGACTGTGAATAGATAGTTGCTTCAGAGGTAGGTCTCAATGCACCACTATAGGCATAGCTAAACTGTGGAACAGAGTCTGTACAACGGAAATTGGTGGATAAAGCAGAATACTGAAGGTGATTAGGTGGTTGTCGCTGTTGCGTGGAACGCCGAACCCGAAAATCGGACTCTTCAACATCGGAATGGTGAGTATCATCGGAATGGTTAGGGGGTTCAATGGGTACCTCAGCTAGGTTGACCAACGGTTTAGTCAAGCTGGGGGATGCCTCTGCTTGGTCAGGTTCTTGGTCAGGAGCTCTGGTTCTGCATTGGATGGGCCTTTGGGCCTTTCTGACTCCTCAGGTACTCCGGACTCATCAGGTACAGGTAAGAAATCACCAGGCGCAAGTTCCTCCTCTTCCACAGGTACATCGACTGTGTCGTCGGGTGAGTAGCTTATTGAGGATGCGGCAGAGGATCCCCCATTGCTTGGATAAGTAGGATTTGGACGGTGAATGCACAGGATTCCCAGAATGGCTGACGCTGCTGGAGTGAGATCAGCCTGGCGTGGAGACTGCAGACTTCTGGACTCATCAGGTGACTCAGCAGACAAAACTGTGCTCCAGTATTTGAACGCTGTTGGTTGAATTGTTACTGGGGAAAAATCACAACTACTGTTCTCTTCTCCCTGAGGATTGTCAGTAGAATCTATTATCTCTGGTTTCTGACTCTGGGTTTGAGGCTTACTAGGTGGAGTCGTTGAAGTATCTTGGACATCACTGGCCTGTAGAAATGAGCAAAGCAAGAGGAGATCGCAAAGAAGAGAGGGTCCATCAGCATCATTTTCTGGACAACAACATAGCCGGTCTGCTCCCATTTGTCCTCGACCTTATGCTTTCCTCGATGTCAAACAAGTCGAACAAGGACTCTTATCTCTTTCCTCCTTCTCCTTTGATGGTGTCACGTGCTAGTCGAAGCGTTGTTTATTCTATTCTGCAGACTATGCTGCATTCTTCAGAACGATTTGTAAGCTTTCTTTAAGTCTGAACCGCAAATTCTTGACATATTGGGAGTGAGATGTTGACTGAAGCTCTCGCACAGTCAAACCAAATGCCAGGTTTACTGGAAGGCGAGGAGAACGACCAAACATCAGTTCATATGGTGTAAAGCTAGTAACTTCATTTTTGGTGCAGTTGTAAGCATACACTAAAGGTTTTGCAGGTGGCTTTTTGTTTGTGCTCAAGAGTACCCAGCTTGTTGAGAAGGGTCCGGATGAATCTTTCGACTGGGTTTCCCCGAGGATGATATGGTGTCGTTCAGGTCTTCACAATTCCAGCAATAGTGCATAGCTCTTTTATGAGCTTGGATTTGAAATCCGGTCCCTGGCCCGTTTGGAGACACTTTGGTATTCCATAGCCCACAATGAAGTTCTCGAACAGACACTTTGCCACTGTCTCTGCCTTTTGATTCGCTGTGGGAATGGCAACTGCAAACTTTGTATAGTGGTCAGTCAGAACAAGAATGTCTAGTATTGTTGTGGTTGTATAAGACTGTATAAGACAAAAATGGTACGGTTTTGAAAATTGAGCGTACCGATTTGAACGTTTTTAAAGTCGGTTACAGTTTAAAATCGATTAATCGGGCAGCCGTAAAGGAAAGTTGTGTTAAGATAAAAAATATTCACCTTTTTATAGTGTGCTTATACAGCCTATGTAATGAGGTGAACTATGTGGGATGAGTATTTATCAAGTTGTTATAATATTTCAGTTTGCAGCATATTAGCGACACTCAGCCATAATGCTAATGCTAAAACTGCTAAACAATGCTATATTGAAATGGATTTCAAGACGTTAAAAACTTTTTTTTTTAATTATAGGAAGTCCTTATTTTGTCTAGTTATTTTCCACAATCTTCATACAAATAGTATGCTGGGATATATAGATATATACATATATATACATAAATATATACATATATACAAATATATATAAATATAAATATGCATTATATGCATTAATGCTGTCCTCTGTCTTTTGCAAGTTCTTTTGTCGTTTTTGTTTTGTAAATTGTAAACACTGGAAGATGATCACTGATGTCATTGATTAAAAAGCCACTAGTTGTGTTGTTATCAACGTCTGATTCTGCTTGGTCTTGTGATTTTTTGATACAAACTCAGGCTGTACATTGTCTTAATAAAATCATTTATTCTACTTAGCTTGTTTGGATTCAGAAGATCGATGTTGAAGTCTCCATTATTTTTTGGGTTGATGTTTGAGAAGGTTGCCTTTATCCAGTCCTCACATATTTCCGTACTTGACTTTGGTGTTCTATACAGACAACTTCTTAGAATGTTTATGCCTTTTTCTAAACAGATTCAAATTGTTATACATTCTAAAATATTGTCAACAGCAAATGACATGCTCTTTATCATTTTGTAGTTCAGATGTTTGTCCACGTACACAGCCACTCCTCCTCCACTTATGTTGTTACTGTTGATGCAGTTCATTTCATAACCTTCCAGTTCAAGATCCATATCCTTGTCAGCATTTATCCAAGTTTCTGAGACTGCAATTAGTGTTTTCTTTTTCGTTCAACTGGAAAGCACTTCTGTTTGGTTACATATAATTATGTCCCTTCATTAAGTTATAACCAAAAATGTAAAGGATTACATTTATTTATTTAACCTTTTATTTATCCAAGTGAGGCAAATGAGAACAGATTCTGCAATGCCAACATCACCAAGATGCAGCATACAGACAAACATAAAACAAGGAATAATAAAAGTAAATACAATTACATAGACAAACTGTACAGGGTTAATTAGTTACCTCATAGCACATGATGAATAAAAAAATAAAAACAAGCCTAAAACTGGTGCAGCGGTCATGCACACTTTCCATCACCAACTTTTTCAATGGGGTTAAATGAGGTGAGCTTTGTTGTTTGTTGAACGATGCTCCAGTCAATTGGGGCAGAAAACTGAAAATAAGGTGTGCTTTGCTCACTTTCTGCTCCCTGCTTGGCAGCGTGCTGCTTTTGTCCTGGTGTGACCGGCTGGCTGTCCTGTCCTTTTCAGTTTGTTTTTTTTAGATGTTTAGTTGTCTTTTTTCTCGTTTAGGAGTAGCAGGGGTAGAATTAAAAGAACAAATATTTGTCCCTGGGGAGGCAATTACTTAAAAAACATATGTATATCTGAATTTTATATCTGCTTTGACCAACGTTTACTGACAGTGGAGGTTATCAAAACATATGAAACATAAATTAAGTAACCATACCTACTAGGTCAGGCAAGAAATGTTGCCAAATCATCACACAATTCATTGGCATTCTGAAGCCACAGCTCTGCCCAACAGAGAAAAATAAAGAAGATCTATGAACCATTTTATAGACAGAGGAGTCTGGGCACAGTGAGGGGGTGCTACAAAACTGAATATCCAGTGTCCAACATGAAACTAACTTCACTGCGCCACACCAAGGACATGTCTGCATTGCCAGCATTGATGTGCATCACCGCACTTAGCTAAACTTTCTATCAAAACCGGATTGTGTCGATCTCTTGGCGGAAGCCAAAAATACAGCGGATCTGCAGCCGTTTCCGATACTGAAGATCGGATAGAGACATCCCTAGTTTAATGATTATATTATTATTTGATATATGAACATAGACTGGCATTGGCGTCCTTATACAGTAGTTGGAAGAAATTGAAGATCTGGATAAAGCTATTAAGATCCCACATCATTTTTACTGGACTGCATGTTTTTAATACATACATAATTAATTTTAATACAAACATAATTAAATAACTCCCCTTCTTCCAAAAATCTTTCTCACATAAGCCACACTTGCCGGTTATTTTCCACCATTTAAAATACTTTGTGGCTACATTAGGAAAGTACTCTTAATCACCTTGATGTAAATACTCATGAATAATGCAAGCAAAGGTCAAGTTCTTCGATCAGTTTTCTTCAAAGGAGCCATGGGACTGTCCTGACCCTTAATCAAGGGCAGGACATCATCGTCTTGCTTCTTATATGCATACTGATGACTAACAGTAGACAACCTTTGCAAACAAATCCGCTGAGACAGGAAGGAGGAGGCACAGGTTTCAACCGCCTGTGTGTTGCCATGTATAATGTTTATGTGGGGTATATCCCTGTATGTAACTGCTATATTATGTTGGACATAATAGTAACATGATGCACTTCACTGCGCATCACTGCCGGAGAAGTTGCTAGAAAGGAGGCTCAAAGTGGCTGTGTCAAGCTCTCAGAACCGTGTCTGACTGGACACTCTCCTAAAGCCACAGCTACCATCCATCCTCCACTAAGAGCTGGCAGACATGGTGGATGATGAACTCACGGACATGCCACCACTTTTTGAGGACCTCCTCGAGGTGGACCCGGACACAGAGGAAGCAGGTGGCAAGGCCAATTCTGACCTCCTCGACATGGAGAGGATGGATGAAGAGGAGGAGGAGGACTCTACCTTATCTGCTCACCAATCCAGACCCCCCAGCGCAGCAGAGGCAGCATCCCCGGGAGATCTGTATGATGTTTGCAGATGGGCCGCAGCCAAGCTAGGCATTCAATGGCCAGACGCCCTGGATGTGGAGGGGACCGTGAGAGACATGTGTGATGGCGAACACCTTCCCCAAGCCAAACCATCAGCAAAGCAAAACCTCACAGCAGTACCAGCATGCATGAGAGAGATGAGCCGCTTTTGGACAAGCCCATATAAGAGCAAGCTTCCTACCAAGGGACCTGGTCTCAGTTGGAGATTCACAAGATGGGTGAGTTGGGGCTAGCCGAAGCCCCTCCGGTGGAACCTTCAGTGGCCTATCACCTTCACCCTAACTGCAGGTCCCTCTCAGCCTCCTCCAATGTTCCTCTAACAATGAAAGTGGACCGCCTCACAGCCTCCATTTTTCAAAGGTCATACAAGTATGCAGCGTAGTCAGTTTGCACTCTGATTGCGCTAACACTGTTGTCGGCGTATCAGGCAGACATTTTGGAGTAGATGGGGGAGCAGCTGGGCTCAGGATCTCCCAACCCTACATTATGGGATGAAATCTGTGTGGTGAATGCCCTCATTTTGCGTTCCTCCAGCGGTGCAGTGCAAGGGTGTCGTCGTGTGATGGGGTTTGTGGTTTCAGGTGAGAGGGCCTTGTGCCTGAACTTCTCAGGCCTGAGTGATTCCCAAAAGATGAAGGTCATGGATGCGACCTTTGACCCATCACAGGGTCTATTTGGCCCAGCCTTGTTTAAAATGAGGGATGCCAGCACCCTCAGGAAGCAGGAGGATAAGGCATTAGACCTTTGTTTGCCTTGGAAACCAGCCCCTCGTGTAACTCAATCAGCTGTTTGTGTCATGGGCCACACCTCAAAGGGGCAAGCCATTGTCTCGACAGAGGCTGTCTCACTGGATTGTGGAGGCTACATTTTTGGAGGCATCACGGTGAGGAGTGATTCAATAGGGAGACTAGCAGTTAGGTCTAGCCATGCACTGCTTATTAATAAAATAGCTCAGGCATGAGAAGACGCAAATTTTGGATCTCTCTCTATTGTTGACAGTAATTTACTTGGCTACACAGCGCTCTCTAGCCTGTGCAACCTTTGCTGCTGGTCCAGATTCCCGTAGATCTGGTGCCGGTGACATGTGCACTACACACATGAAGCTGTTTCATCCTGGCCACTTTGGTTCTCCCATTATAGCAAATACAGCAAGAAGCCAAAGTTTTCTACCAGCATTGTCAGCAAATATCACTCAAGCCTATCTCTCACTTAAACTCTCTTATGTTGCAGTGTTCGTCATACTTTAACACTTTAAACACATACATAACAATGGACAAGCAGCAGCGTGCAGTGACACAAACGGAGAGAAAATACCGTAGAGTGATTGTGATGTTTGGGTATGCAAATGTATTACTATTTATAATGCATATTGTTTTGAGAACCAAAATGCTTAACTAAAGACGCACTCTCTAATACACTACAATAAGGCACACCTACAATATACTGTATATACAGAACCATGTGACACACCAAACCATGGACAAAGAAAGAACACATGCGCCTCAGACCGTTGTCTTTTGCTTTTCAAAATTTGCGAGAAGTAAAATTCTCCAGTGAGTTATTATGAAGTGTAAGACTACAAAATATCAGGAGAATGTCGACTGACGTTAGTCATGTCGTTGAAATGTTCATATATTATGTTGGTTTGTCGTCAAAGCTGCGTTTTAGAGACGCGGCGCTGGTGGATCGGTGACGTCATTTTTTTCCTACTATCTGTATACACGGCAACGAAGTCAGCGTTTTAAGATTTCGCTGCTCTGAAAGCCTTTGTCACAAAATACTGTTTCAAGTCACCCAGAATGCCGTTCCTGTATGGATGAGAGGTTAAAACACTCCAATACTTTGCCATTTTAACCTGAAAATGTTTTTTTAACTTTTGCATCAAAATGCATATCAAATAATTTACCACAAAGAGATTTACATCCCTGCTTATTACTGATAATATTGATAATAATATCAAGCTGTGTTTAAACAGTTGGTGTGTGTCATTTATCCTAACATTCGGTTTTAACCTGTAATTAAGTGCAGTGGTGCAGATTTCAGTAGTACCAGTAGTAATTAATTGGGCTCCACTTGATATCTTAACATATTCTGGAATAGGTAGAAGATTAAGCTCTGTGTAAAGGTCACATTGAGTTAATTAGATTACCGCAGGGGAGTCGAGGTGAACAAACAAGCTAAGAACAAATCACGAGCACTTGACAGACTCCTTCGTTGTTGTAGCACAGAAGTAAGCTAAGTAAGCACCACCACGGGACAAATTTGCTAAATAATGGATGGCCTGCACTGGCATCTCTTAATGGAAAACTTTTTGAAAGAGAAAGTGTATTGGATGGCAGAGAGAGAGAGAGAGAAAGAAAATAAAAACTGAATGAATCTCAGTGGATAGAAGCTGGTTTAGAATGAATATTTGATCCCTCTCTCCCTGTTTTTGTGCTAAGGTTTTCTCTGGTCTT
Organism: Oostethus manadensis; assembly: GCA_024372805.1. NCBI lineage: Eukaryota > Metazoa > Chordata > Actinopteri > Syngnathiformes > Syngnathidae > Oostethus > Oostethus manadensis. The sequence goes on from QODF01000150.1 coordinate 597,531, forward strand.
GGCCTGCCTTCCAGCATGCAACCCTGCATGCACTGAAAGCGTGGCCCAGCCACAAACTTATGCGAGAAAGATTTATCTTGCCATCCTCCCATAGGGAGTGATTACTGGATTCAAGGTTATTTCCTATTTTAAAGGTGGCTTACAAATGTCAACGTCACTCATGCATTTAAATTATGTTTTGCATGAGCTGATTTTTGAATCCCTGCAAACTTGTGTTATACAGTAGATTCAATCATCTGCATAAGCATGGCACTCACTGTGACATGATGCCGTTGTCAATTAGAGCAGCACTGTAATGTCAAACCCGGTGAAGTGTCTTCTCAATAGCAGGCTAAGAGCCATTTCAATCAGAACACAATCACACAAGACACTTAGCATTGTTATAAATTTGACAGCTAATCCTCTGTATCCCACCATCCAAATGCCAATTTAATGATCATATTGGATTTCAATCTTCATTAAAGGGGAGAGTGAAGATGTGATGATAGTAGATTAATCTGCAAGGATTTGACCGTGGGACTGGAATGTTTAAATGCCCAGTGCAGACAAAAACACACACTCATACAACTAAATATACAGTAATCCCACATTTATCGTGGAACATTGGCTTTAGACCCAACTGTGATAAATGAAGTTGAAAAAGTAGTAGAAAGGTTTGCTGTAGAGTTAAGTATAGGGGCATAGACGCTAAGGATGTGAACAGGTCTTGAAGAAGTAGTGAGGCAGAGTGAGAGGATGCGCTCGGTTCCCTGAGAAGGAGGTTTGACTGATGAAACAGAGAGTTGTGGACTGCGAAGCCAACCCTGTAGAGTCGTCGCTCATCCAACTCCAGGCCTTGGCAAAAGAACTTATAGTCCTTCTCCTGAAGACTGCCACTGGAAGCGAGGCGTGTCTCCTGGAGGGCGCCCATGTCGATGTTCCGCTTGGACAGCTCACGATCCAAGCAGAACGCGCCATCACGATGATGGCGGTTTTCCTGGTGTTGTCAACTCGCTGGAGGTCATCTGAGAGGCCAGGGTACATTGTTCGTTCCAGGTTTCTTTTTCTTTTGGTGTTTGTCTGGTGCTGAATTTTACAGCGCCCCCTCTCGGCATTGCTGGTATAGTCAGGAGGTGTCAGAAAGGATGGCAAAGCTCATCAAACTGCCTACGGGTCTCCGTACCCAATTTTCTTTATGGTTTTACTACCATAGCCTTAGGCCAACCAAGGCCAACCTACAAGACAGCGGGAAACTCGTGGAGGGCGGGGTTGTTCATTTCCCGTACAGATCCACTGCACAGCAAAGCATCTGCTCACTGCCCCAAACTTAACTCAAAACAAAATTCAAACCACAAGCACTTAAATGGACAAATGTCAAAAACAGTGCAGCAAATATCAATAATTCCATAAAACCATTAAAATGTCCATGATAAACCTCACCTAGCTTGAAGCTAATGTTCTAGAGTGCAAGTATTGTTGCTACCGCGCTGAAACTCTTTGGACTTGAAGACAAAACGTCACAAAAACGAGCATTCATGATGAATAATCTTGTCTTACCTTTGCTCTTTTCACCTCATGACTTATTTTCACATGAATGAATTCGTCTATTGTTTGGCGTTACACTGAAACGATTCCCCCGCAAACAATGACGCTTTTCGCGTTCTTTTGCAATATGGAGGCGGGGTCAGCTTTCCATTGGCTGTAATGACGTGTCAGTCACAGAGATAGCCGTTGCATTCAGGCCACAGCCATCCATACGTTTATTATTAGCAATATCACATCCGAATAAAACATATGACTTCCAATTGGCAATGGATTTGCTGTGGCGACCCCGGAAGGAATAAGCCGGAAGTAAGAGAAGACGACTATTCCGTATTCATCATGTGTGACTGTGTCAAACATGACTCTTGTAACTTGTACACACGTGTTACTTAACGATACTCAATGAAAGGTTGAATGACACCAGTTGGTGAGTGCAAGTGGCAGTGACACAAGACACATGTTCAAGTCATGACAATACTTGTGCTCTTTGTTTGGACAAAAAAGAAGAGCCGTTCCTTTTTCTATGGCGCCATCTACTGGTCTTTGTTGTACCTAAGCGTTGTTCTTATTAAGCTACCCGCTAATTATGTGCTATCAGTGCTAAGCTAGCTTCAAAATTAATATATAAGTACTTACAGTGTGTGAGTAAACTGCGTATGGGGTGAGCAGAAAGCATCAGACATTCAGTCTTTGGGGGAGTAGTAATGGGAAGTTCGGATCATTTTACCGACTCAGATCTTTGAGTCCCGTTCAGTAAAAAGAACAATATTTTTTTCAAGTCATTTCGTTTATTTTAGCAAAATATGATTAAAATGCAACATGTAAAAATGAATTCATTGTTTACCTGGGTATTTTGTCTATGAGTCACTCACCTCAACTTTCTGTCCCTTTTCGAGTCGTTCGTTCATTATGTGACAGCGCCATGTGAACTTAACCCATGCTGAATGAGTCGGAAAGAGAATTGAATTAAATATAAGAATGAAATATAAGCAAATTATTAAATACAGTATAAGTAAATTGTAGGCTTTAAATGTTTTATTATGCTATAGTTTGCTTACTGATAGACAAAGACCAAAAAATAACAAATTAGGCAACTTAATAGTGTTCTTAATATAAAAAAAATTCTCAAGAAACATTAACAAAATTACAATGTCACGAATGCTTTTCACACATCTTTTGATAGTTTTATAATTTCTAAATATGATCGTACATATAACAAATAGAGTTTTACTTTAGTATTTGACAGCAGTACTGATCGGAAAAGTGGTCTCGTGGCAAAAGAACGAACGATTTAAAACCCCAAGACTCGAGAGATGAACTAATCAATTTTCTTTCCGGCTCATGCAGCATGGGTTAGGCTTATGGGGCTGTCACGTGATGAACGAATGACTCAAACCCGAAGACTCTAAACAGGTGAACTGATTCCACTACAGAACAGATAGGAAGTTATGCATTTGCGCATGCACGAATAAAACGAATCACTCCCCGAAATGATTCGTTCTTCCCGAGTCACATTTAAAATATGGTCAAAATTAACGAATCGTTCATGAACGACCCATCACTATGGAGGGAGTAGTAAGGGCCACAATCTTAATATATCCTCTGAAGGGAGGCTCGCTGTGCCAAATGTTGAAAACCTATGGTATAGTATTACTAAAGTGCTCAAATAAAGATTTAAGGAGGAAAATTTGATACATGTTGATGGTCTTGCTAAAAATGTATGTCTTACTAGTCAACTTAACTGTGCAACCATGAAATGATGTTGAAAGCAAAACCTATTTTCTTTGCACTTTTGTACTTGGCAAAAATATAAAATGTACTAACTAAAAGTTATAGTTGTTACGTGTATAGTTTTGTTGAGTGCAATAGATTTCCTCCCGCCTTTTGCACATCTCGTCACCAGCTCGAAAGCCTCGGTGGTGGCAGGTTTAACAAGCAGCAGTACTTGGGCTTTTCTAGCAATCTTTGGCCAATAATACATGGGTGTGCACAACAGCACAAGCATAGAAATCACCATACCGTACAACTATTTATTTGGAACCAAACATTAAAATCCAGTACATACAACACGGTAGAAATATTTATGGCAGTTAAACTTGGTCAAATGAATAATTAAAACACACTCACTCATGCTGCTCTCAAAATAGTCTGTTGCCGACATGGCAGCCCTGATATCAGATATTGGATTGCATCTCATGTTCCTCAAATCAATACCTGACATCCAACATCCTTTAGTCCAGGAATCAGACGCACCAAAATAAGGAGGATATTTAAGGTTACAGCACAGGCAAATTTAAGATGTTAATCTAGGGTGTCAAGCTTGCACTACCTAACTTTTGAAACAGAAACGAATGATGATGAAGTACCGTTGGTTTAAATCACAAACTAAGAATGATTTATTGAATTAGGTACAATGCCAAATTGAAAATCATTTGATTGATTGATTAAAGTCATTGATTGAAGTTATTTATTTCAAACATGCTTACGGTTTACTTTGAGTGCTTCACATCACATTTCAGAATACCACATGTCTGAAAAAGAGCAGGAAGAAGCAGAGCTTATTCAATCCTACTCCATGTACATCTCACATCAATTGCTAATACAAATATTCACTTTCTGTACTCAACACGCACTAGTTCATTCATTCATTTTTCATTCATTTTCTATGCCGCTTATCCTCATTAGGGTCACGGGTATGCTAGAGCCTATCCCAGCAATGTTTACTTATTGTTCTTTTCAGTCAAGGCAATTAACCTGCCAATATGTCAAAATGTATTATACTCAACATGCCATTTGACTCTTAAATACACTTCACAGCTCTCCATTTTGTTTAAAGTTCAGTTTGTACAGTACAGATAAATAGTTATCAGTTGTAGCATTTCAAATGGGGCGCGCAACATTTTTGGCCCCTGGCGAGGCGTGACAGAAATAACTCAGAACCACTGCCTTACTGGAATAAATGATTGCCTTGATTCCCCGCAAAACGACTAGAACAAGACGTTAGAGTCGTTACAGCAGAGGCGGTTTTAGGCCCCGGCAAACCGGGTAGCTGCCCGGGGCAGCGTTTATTTATGTCACATGGGGGGCGGCATGAGCACTGAAAAAAAAGAAAAAGATCTGCGTGGGGGCACTCGGAAGTGGTCTCACCCGGGGAGTAATTCAATGAAGAGCTGCTACTGCGTTACAGTAACATATACTGACACCTGACTGGTATCAATGCTGTGCATATCATTCACAGCATTGTTGAATGCGTCTTCTGAATGATTTATATTTTAATGCAATTTAAACTATAAAAATGTATATTTTTAACCTTTGTTAGCGTCAGTAAAATGAAATTGTTGAGTGTCTAATACGGCTCTTTTAGTTATAGGACAAGCACTGAACATTCCTTTCATGTGGTCCCAGCAGCACTAGCTAGGACCGTAAGTTATATTAGTATAGTTTCCAAAAATAAACAGAAAACCACCACAGATCAATGACAACTTGCTCCTATGGTTACAATATCAATCTATACCTCTACAATTGTGCAGTAAATGATGTGCAAATGCTGAAGATGGAAATTAAATGATGTGTTACCAACTGATTTTGGCTATGTGGAGGCAAGCTATTATCTGAAGTGTGTAGCTTCACATACTTTTTTGACAATAGTTTTGCAAGCTTTACCAAAAATGAGTCTTTTTTTTACCCATAATTTGTTACCTATTGGTAGAGCCTCCCTATTAAAAGGTAATTAAAGAAAACAAATTCAGCCACACTTCTGCCACACACTTCTTGCGCATGCGGCCAGAGAAAAACACATTACAGCAAAATGAAATTTAAGACTACAAATGTCGCAGGTCCTCCCTCGTGGCCTCACCTTTTCATGGCATTATTTGCACAAGCACTGATTCAAATGGCAGCAGGCTACATTGGTGAATGAAGCTGTATTAATAAGAATTCACTTAGTGATTATGGCTCAATTTCCAAGAAGCAGCTCATTAATCCCATTCAGACAATATGGGCAAGCAACGGATTGAAAGAGATTAAGAGGCATTCTCATTCGAGGAACTCGTAACAATAAAACAATCCAAGCAACTGATGTCTCTGCAGAGCTTGTAAAGTCAATCTCAATGAGCACTTACTGTTACTCACGTTTGTGAACTGCTCTTAGTGAGAGGATGCCTCCTTAGGAAATCCTGTTCATAATCTTTTCTCAGCAAATGTGTGTGTGCGCGCGCGCGTTGCGATGCCAAATATTGCATAATATTTAATAACATCTACAATACATCACAATATTCATGCAACTGAAGTTTTAAGTCTTCTTGTTCAATAAGCATACTTAAAATGAATTCAAATAACAAATTAAATTATGTGAATGCAAAATGATCCATTTACAAGTTCATTGAAATGCCAAACGTCACAGCTGAATGTATTAGGAGAACATAACACAGATAATTAGGGGTGTAACAGTATGCTGTAATCACGTTTCGGTACATACCTCAATTTGAAGGTCAGGTTCAGTTTGGTTGAGTTGCGGTACAGTAAGAAACAAAATGCAAAAACATAAAACAGCTTAGTTGAATAGAATAATGGTTTTTCAAATAAAACATTTAACAATGCAATCTGCTGGCAGATAAATCTCCAATAAGTAAAATTCTCAACTAAAATAGAATAATATTAGATAAGGCGTACAAAACAATTGGGTGTAGAGGGCCTTTTGAAAGATGCTAAAACCAATCCAATGTAGGTCAGTAATGACCTAGGAAGAGTCCTGTCACAGATATTGCTTTTATTGTCTCAATTCTGGCTAGTCGTTCTCCCAGCAAGAGAAAACAGTACACAAAGATTGGACTCCTACTTGATTTCCTCCACCGGAGTTTCAAACTCCCGCTCTGCCAGCTGGGCCTCATAACATGGTAATTAATAAGGTGGCTGAAACAGTTGAGGAGAGCATACTGTCACAGCAGTACCGCACTGGCACCTTATTTGGTTAATTTTGCATCTTAAAACTGCAAATA